>JANHFL010009362.1:226035-241317 GCA_032468155.1 Oxyrhabdium leporinum | reverse complement strand
TTTACCCACCTCGGAAGGATGGAAGGCTGAGTCAACCTTGAGCCTGGTGATACTCGAACTGCCAAACTGCTGGCAGCCGGCAGTCAGCAGAAATGGCCTGCAGTACTGCATTCTAACCATTGCGCCGCCACCATAAGGTACAGAAAGCCTATGGATCATGGTTTCTGCAATTCTTTCCAACAGTGCCCCTTATCAGCCATGGCCACAGGAGGCTTTGGTATTTTCTTCTGTGTAAAGAAGTATCATGTTGTATCTATATGTGAAATAGTATGCTTCTCCTTTCTCCCTTTTAACCTGTGAGATTATCTGCATGCCCCAGGTGACCTGGCTTGAAGACATCTTATAGCCATTTCCCAGGGACACAGATGCATAACATTACCCCCCACCCACTCCCAGCCCAGCAAAAGGGCACTTCGTATCTATCTTCCTCTTGCTTTATGTCAAAAGTTGTATTTTCCGTTCTTAATCAGCACAAGGAGTGTAGGCAGTTGGCAGTACTTCATTTCAAGGGTAGGCACTGCCTCCTCTCCCAATTGGCTAGTAGACAGGTCACTCTCTCCCCTCCACTTACAGACATTTGTCTTGCACTGCTGGGTGTGAATGATTGGCACACAATTATTACTTTCTGGGCCACATTTTTCCTGTAGTGCTTGGATCTTTCAGCAGATCACAGAGAAATGTGTGTGGTGGAGAAAATAAATGTAACATATAAAATGGAGGCTGCATCCATTTTCCTCCCAGTCTTTTGGACATGCCCAGGTTAACTCCAGCTCCTCTCTTTATCTAATCCTATCAAACCCAAACTGACCCCCAGACAAAGTCTACTGCAATCCCATCTAAACAAAATAGAAGCCTCCTCACTACCTCACAGTATGACCTAAGTGCAGCCTTAACAAAGAAATTGCAACATAGTGGAACCAATGGTCCATCCTCAATCAACGATACTCCTCTGACTATCTTAAGATCTCAGCAACTTAACACTGGACTTCTCCAGTTCTGCTGCTCTCCTGAAAGGGCTGCTTCGGCTAACAGCAATACTCTCATGTTGAAGGTTAGTAGAGATTCTCAGTCATCCAGGTCATGGTTGTCCCAAAGGAGCTTTTTCAGGAGGCAACTGGACTTTTTGTTTTTTTGTTTTTGAAGACGTTTCGCTTCTCATCCAAGAAGCTTCTTCAGCTCTGACAGGATAGTGGGGAATGGAAGGATTTATATTCCTTGCAGACAGCTGGTCATCTGAATCCTTTTAGAGGGTCGTTGAAGCACTTGGAGGTTTATCTGTGACCTCAGGGTCACCTGAGTAGTGCGCCCGGTTTCTGTAGTCTGCAATTTTTTCCTCTGGAAATCCATTCCTACTCCTACACCATTCAAAGGCTGTTCATCCCAAATTGTATAGCTAAAAGTTTGTAGAGATTCTCAGTCATCCAGGTCATGGTTGTCCCAAAGGTGCGTTTTCAGGAGGCAATGTTTTCTCATGTTGAAAGAGCAGGACCTGCTTCACTTCCTCAAAAGTTTCCAACAAATCAGATCCTTAGGATTTCCCACCTCAAATTTCTATAAAATCCTTTGCTTTTCATACAGAGTTCCTCTTTCTTGTAAAACAGGCGCCCAACAATAAACATGGTTCTCTCTTCCCAGTGCTGTGCTGCTTACTTTTGAATTTTCCATGACAATGTGAATCCAGCAGAACATTCCTCAGGTACGTATCTCTCTCCTAATGCAGTCAGGTTTGCTTAAAAATTGAGAGAGAGCTTAGAGACTATAAAACAATATTCATAGGAGCTTGTTCTTTCAGCTCCAGGGTTTAGCTTTGTGGTTCAGGTTAACGGTTGATGGTCAGAAGGGACATCTCAGCAAATGATTCTATAGCCCAGTCCCAGGCAGGGATTCACTTCAAAACTATGCTAAATTTATTTGAAGACAATTGTTTACCTTGAAAAGAAAAAAAGAACCCCTGCCATTACAGTCTTCTCACACAAAATGGGTTCTCTTTTCATGAAACTTTCTGATATCCTTGAAAAAACTGCAGAAGATACTAGCAATGTTTATGTATATCTGTACGTCTCTCTGTGTGTATACACAACATAAGCTAGCCTTGGGTAAATATGCAAATTTTATGCAAATATTTACCCTCTGAGATGCTTAACTCTTAGCCTTGCTTTCTCCCTAAATACTGCTGAAATTTCTGTATCATATATTGTCCCAAGGAGACTGTTAAAAAGAGTCCAACTGGAAATCACAAGCTGCTTCACTTCTAAGGCCCTAATGAACTCAGCAGTCCCCAAGGGGACTGAAGTTCATCCAGGGACACACACAGCTTTTGCAATTTGATATTTATTTGGAATTTAGTTTCAACTTTCTAGGAATACCAAGGTAAAACAAATTTTTAAAAGCCACTGTATCATAGTAAAATGTCTTGTAATTTGCATATTTAAAAATAAAGAAATATCAGTCACATACAGGAAAGGTATTTTGCACCGAATAATCATTACCATTTTTCTTTTATCTGAACTACTATATCGTTATCTATCTTTTATAGATTACACCGAAGCAAGTCTTTTAAAACCTTCTCACCCTGTACCAGCAATGGATTATCTGGGGGTACCTTAGGAACCACCTGCATATGTTCTAAGCTAGAGGTCCCCAAACCCCAGTCCGCAGACTGGTACTGGGCAGTGCCCCATTGGGAACCAGGCAGCACAAGCAGCAGGTGAGTGCATGAACATGCAAAGCTCCATTTGCGCAAGCACGCATGCAAAACCATCCATTCTCTCTTTCTCCGCTGCTGCTGCTGCTGCTGCTGCTGGTCCATGGAGCTGGAAAGGTTGGGGACCATTATTCTAAGACAGGGGTGTCAAACTCAAGGCCTGCGCGCCAGATTCAGCCCGCGGGGTGGTTAGATCTCACCCGCAGGGCCGCCCTGAAAACAGCGAAGGACCGGCCTGTGGTGCCTCTGCCAGAGAAAACAAAGCTCTGGAGGATCGCGTGCAGCCCTCCCATGCGCCCCCCCTGAGCTCCGTTTTCACTGGCAGAGGGCTGCAGGAGGCCGTCGCAGCCGAAATGGGGCCTCAACAAGTGACATTGAGCTGGCTACACACACCCCGCCCCCACCCGAGGTCAAACACAATCCTGATGCAACCCTCAATGAAATCGAGTTTAACACCCCTGTTCCAACCCGTTACAACTCACTACACATGTTCTGGTATTTACTAGAAA
This sequence comes from Oxyrhabdium leporinum, assembly GCA_032468155.1. Taxonomy (NCBI): domain Eukaryota; kingdom Metazoa; phylum Chordata; class Lepidosauria; order Squamata; family Cyclocoridae; genus Oxyrhabdium; species Oxyrhabdium leporinum. Next base: position 238,104 of record JANHFL010009362.1, on the reverse strand, counting down.
CAGAATTTGTTACGAGCTCTTTAAAACTTTTCATATAAAGTACATTCTAAACCACTTAATTTCCCTTTTCTAAACTGGTGAAGATTTAGTTTGAAATGTTTGAATTAATAAACAAAATGAAAAGAGAGATGCTGTATTCCTTTTGGTGACATAGTTTTAAAATCTTTCCCAATAATTAAATGTGGGTGAGTTGAAATACCTGGTTTAAAAAAATATTTCAAGTTTCAAGCTTTACTTGTAAATTTTATCAAAGTAAGATATTGTGTGATGAATAATGCCAAGCATAAGCTAATACACTCTTTAAAAGGTGTAAATAAAAGAACTCCTCTAGCAGTAGTCTAAAGTCTTTATCTATTTGCCATCCAGAGATCACCATCTTTTCAATCCCAGTTCAACAAAATGTCCATTAGGTGCCAGAAATATCAAAAAAATAGTCCAACTTTATATTCCTTCCATTTTTTCTTCACAATCTTGACCTTTAAATCATTCCAATGGTAGTCTTTGGCATTCAAGAGGAGTTTTCAAGGCTTTTACCAGTCTAGTCTGTAAATCCTTTAAAGAGGCCTTGTCCAGAATTTGACTCAGCTATTCCATGTCTGTTGGTTCCCTCTAGTATCCATCTGAACCTTCAGCAAGCTTCAGTTCCTAATATGACTTTAGTTCCATTTTAGACAATTCCCAAGATTATTTAATTTTCCCCACAACAACAAATTTGTGAGGTGGATTTAGCTGAGGGACTAACTGGCCCAAAGTCACCTAGCCAGTTTTCATGCCCAAGACACGTTTAAAACTCACTAACTCTTGGTTTTTAGCCTTAACCACTAGACCAAACTGTCTCGTCACTGTATATCCATAAAATGGTTAAACTGAGTTTTTCTGAACATGACTAGAAAGTGTGTTTGGCTGGCTTAGAGTCCTTATTAAAGCTTTGCTACTGCAGAGAGCAAAGATATAATTTTCCTTGGTTGCTGACATCCAATCCCGCAGGAAATGGCTGTTTTATGGTCTCCTCACTAAGAGCTGCCATTCAGAGCACTTGTGGGTGATCTCCCAATTTTTCCTTCTCCGGAGAAATTTCAAAGACCAGTCTATCACCATTTTGTCATTCTTCACAGCGGTCATTGTCTCCGCTCATTTCCAGAGACGTGTTCAGTCAGCCATATCTCACACCAGAAGCCACAATAATATTACTTTAAAATGAAACAATATGATAAATATGGCAAGAAATATCTCGCCATATTAACTTAAGCTAACATATTGTTTTAAAATAATATTCAGTGTATACTAATACGTATATGTCCTTGCAGGCCAAATAAAAGTTACAATATTAATTCCTTCCAATTACAAAGGCAATGCATACAATTTATTGTTGTATGAAAGAATGCGATTCTTTAAGAAAAATAAACAAATGTGTGTGTACACGTTTACCAGTGTATGTTCCTCAAATGTCTTACATGTTCTATCACAATTATATTCTAATCAAAGGATTTAATAGTAAGAACATTACACCTTTAGTAATATAATTTTAATGACAGGCAGGCCTGTGGTGATGTAATATGTCAACTCAGTAGGAGGTAGGCCTTGATTACCTGCATGTCTCCATTTGGAAGCATACAGTAGCAAAGTTGGGTTTTATTACTACTTAGATAGGAAGTGACCAGGATTTTTTATCCTTTATTTCAGCCGAGGAAAATAGAGGGCACAACCTTACACCTCTGCCACAGTAACGTTTTCACTAATCAAGTAATTCTGAAGCTACATACTTTGTTGGAGAAGAAATATATGGACATCATACACACAAACACACACACATTTTATTTCCCAAGCTATTTTCTGGCTGAGTGGATTGAGTGGACTGAAGGTCATTATTAAAAACTGCTCCATTAATTCAACGTGCTCTCTTGGCTCAGTTTCTGTCCTTCACCTGGCAAGGACTCACAGGTTATAGAAGTGCACAATGATTACTCTAATATTCTCTTTGCACATCACAGTATAATCTGTAAAAATAAAAACAAGAAACAAGGGCACTCCATTTTATTTCATTTAGTAAATTTGTCATCTGCTTTTCATTGTAAAACTGCTAAAGGAACGCCTGTTACATTTGCCTGCATATGGTTATACAAAATGTAGAGATGGTGAGCCAGTTTCTGAAAAACAATGATTTCAATTTACTAGCACCATATAGAATGGAAATTCTTCCTCTAAAACAAGGTTTGAGGATGTTTCCAGGTGAGGCTTTTATTATGTTATCTCCCTGTTATTTCATAAGATTCTATAAAGGGATTGGACTGCTGCATTGGCAGTATAAAGACTCTGGTGATTGTGCTAGGGACAAATTGACTACATAAATAAATAATGCTCCATTTTTTTTTTATAATTTTTATTTCCAGAAAAAGTGTGCTTGGGAAAAGAGAGGGAGGAAGACAAGCCAGAATCATTCCAGAAATCCATTCCAAGCAGATTCTTCCTTTCCTCCAACCATCAGCCATTTCCCTGCAGGAAGAATCATCAATGTTTGTTTATTATTTATTACCATCTTTCCCACTTCTAGTTAAACCAACTCATGGCAGTTTATTGTAACTTTACTAAAACTGTTTACACCTTGTAAAGATTGCACTATTACCTGAAAAAACAGGTTATCAATAACCATAATGAATAAAGAAAAATAGACAAAATAGCGTCATCTAATATCTTTATTAAAGTGTATCATTAGTACATTGCCCTTAATTTAGAAGCATTATTTCTTGTACTATCCCAAATAACTCTTTATTTTTCACAATTTTATGTAGATTTGCACATGTATTGAGCCAATCTAGTGAATGTTCCCAGCTGGACTCTTTGTATCAGTCTACTGGAACATTTACAAATCCTTTCTAACCTCCCCTCACCATACTGTGTTTCACATACTGTCCATTGCAGAAGGGGATTATATATTTTTAAAATAATTCACAGGTCTGAGTTACTATATACAAACATTGATATAAATACAGCATCTCCTCCGTTCCCTAAATTGTAGACAAGCTAGGAAAGAAAAATAACATTTTCTTTCATTTCAAATAGGCGGCTATATAAATATGATACATAAACAAAATAAACATTTAAAAGAAGAGTTATTTTAACATTTCCCAAGTAAGAAAAACACCAGGTATCTTAAACACAGAAATGTTGCTAGTGTTTTCTACTATTCTGCAATCAATTATTGATATCTGCTGCTTTTTCCCCTATTTTTCCATGTGCATAATTTATAGGGAAACAGATGCACAGGAAAGATGGAGAGAGAAATTGCTGCCTAGAAATACATCGTGAATTCCTTCAGATATCAACAAAAACAAAACAGGTACAACATTTTGGGCCAGTGTATGAGAAAAGAAATAGAATTATTCAGAATGCTGTCTTCACCTGAAACACTGAAAGTGGAGGAGGAAAGGAACAGGACTGTATTTAAACAGCAACATTATTTCATCTATTAATATTTAGGGAGCATAGTATCATAAAGATGTCAGTAACTATATTTTCTCAAAATAATTACAAATCATTTTGCTCACTTAGAGACATTCATCCCTTTGATTTGTGTGTGTGTGTGTGTGTTGTGAGGACTTATTTTAACTATGGAATTTTGCATAGACATTTTCAAGACTAACAGTACGCACAGGGTACTTTTCTACACTGGTGCGTAATCTATCTATATGGCCAGTTCCAGAATTGTAATTGTTTTTCAGTTAGCTCATGCTGCAGTGTTTATGTACTATGCTGTAGGGCATCCATTAAGTTCTCTGGCTAGATTGGAAGCTCAGCCCAGGAGCCTTGTAGGAATCTTACTTGCATCTTACTCAGACTCAGTACAGTAGTTTTTCTGATGAAAAGTAGTTTCAAGTCAGGCATAACCACCTATGCATCCTCACTGTCTTAATACCACAAGTCAGGAGAAGAAAATAATTATTTAGCTTCAGCTCAGGTGTAATTCTTTGCTTGAAGTAGTGAAAGTTCAAAGCATAATGTCATATACTAAGTCTTCACCATTCAAATTCTTCTGCAATCAAATTACTTTAGTTTCAGGATATATGATCTTCTCATCATTTATATGATCCCCAAAATCTGGCAATTGTATTTTTCTAGATAACCTAAAACTCCTTAAATCCTAAGCAAAAGTACCATGATTACAATTTTGAATCAATGCCAATCCAGGAAGTGATCCACTACATTTCCCTTACTTTGTAACAATATAAATACAGCTGCTGTATTTATCTAACTTCTGTTGTATTTATCTTCTGATACTGCTATGTAGAATCTACTGGTCAAAGTACAAAGGGACTGTTCCATTAAGTTAAGCATTTGTTTCTGCTTTGAAGTGCTTTATAGTGAAATAAATTTTGATTGGAGAAAATCAGTTGAAAAACGGCAGAATGGTTAATTTATTTTATTTTATTTTTTTATTTATTTTCACATTTATATACCGCCCCATTCCGAAGACTCGGGGCGGTTTACAACTTATAAGCAATACTCTTACATCAGTATATTAATCCAATATACCTCAGAATATTGCCCCCACAATCTGGGTCCTAAGGTATGTAATCATGGGTCTGGGGTTGGATTTTCCTTAGTATTACTATTGGGTAATTTCAATAAATTTTTACTTGGAAGAAACTTTCTGAATCTGTATTATTGTACTGTATTGTTGGTATTTACATATAGTTTACCAGATGAATTTTGATTATTAGACATTTGATTATTTTGTTACTTTTGATTATTAGATCCTTCCAGAGGATCTAGAATAGGTAAATGTAGTATATACATGCTGTTCCAAGTAATGCAACCTTTTCTAATTGATGAATTGAAAGTCTAGCCATTCATGCTATTTCCAAGAGCTTTTCCATTTTTATTTTTGTATCGCACCACACACTGACTACTAATAACACCAGAATGGCTAGTTTTTTCCACATCTGTTCAATTTATTTGAAAGGCTTTATATTTTCTTATTTTTCCTAGTTTCTCACTAATCTTTATAGAATAATAACTGTTTCTTATGTCTTTTTTAAAAGTCTGTTGATGTCTCTGGCTTAATATAAGTTAACATTTATCAGTTTCTAATTGGAAGTCACACAGGATCTTAACTTCTTTGTCTTTGGCCACTTTCTTGGTATAGTGAGAAAGTTCTTTATTACCTGTAAGTTCTTACATTCTTTGGTGGTCTACCATTCCAGAATTAATTAGAAGCTGTCTAGATTCTGATCCTATACAAAAAAATAAATGTTACATAAATAACTTTGGTCATATTAACAATGTGTCCCATTGTAATCATATTTTGAACATTCACATTTGAGTTCAATATATGTGGGAGTGGGGAATGAACTACATTTCCTTTTCCAATATAGCTGAAATAATGTCTGTCACTGTTGAAATGTCTGGATAGTAAATTGGGCTAGTAATGCTTACAGCTAATAACAGAAGCTCTGAACTAGAAATCTACATTTCAAAACTTAGCTCAGCCATGAATAAACTGCTGTGTGGCTTTAGGCAAGGTACTACTATCTTTTGTTAGTCTCAACTATAATGGCGCTTTTGGGGCTAAAAGGCAAGAAACTAAATCAATAAATAAAATGGGGATTATGATTAGTATGAGCCAAAATGAAGTGGGGATGCTATCACAGTTTTGTTCTTTGAACAAAGTAGTGTTTCATCTTGTTTTGGAAAGGGGAAATCCAACTGTGGCAAAAATTTGAAGCATGTCACATACATCTTTCTCACCATGATAAACATTCTGAATGAGCGTATCTTACTCTGCTCTCATTTTGAATTGGCTTTGTGCTATACAGACATGAATAAAGAAAGGAAGCCCATGGAAAAGAAGAGGAAAAGAGAAAGATGGGAGAGTGATTTTCTGTACCTATTTAATTAGTGATGCAGATAACAACAAGGAATGTGTAATGTTTATGGAAATGTTAAAATTAAGATGAAAGGTGAGGTTGGATTTCATTTAGCATTATAGATAGACATTAGTTGTATGTATCATGGAAAAATATTATTTAGATAGTATAGCTTAGAAGGAAGATGAAAGAGTGACAGGTATCAATCAGTTGTACGTTGTCAAGAATCTAAGGCAAGAACCACTTCCGCATATAAAAAAAAATCACAGAGTTTAGCCTTCTCTCACAGACACATTTTAAAGAATTAGAGAACAACTGAAGTAGCTAGCAAACAAATATATCCATGGAACAGAGAGAGGATGAAAGAAAAGAAATGATACAAGGAATTTTGCAACATGGGATTAAAAAGGTCTTGATAAAAATCAATGTAGCTGAAAAAAGTATACCAAAACCAAATTAAAATGCCTAGTAAATTAATTCAAGTTTTATACATGTGTAACATTTCTTTCAATAGAAGTGTTAATCAACTTCTTACTTTTTAATTAAATAAAACAGAGAAGTCTAAATGTTTAGTTAAGAACTCAGTATATATTAATCCAGAGTTGGTTGGTTTCATAATTTATTTCATAATTTGGAATGAATTTTTCAGTTTCTTTTCTTTCAGATCAGAATTTGTGACATTCTTTTATAATTATAATTATATCTATACCAAAAGAGATATTTTTTTTTTATTATTTTAGGGTTTGCATAGCCTTGTGGCCCTTCACCAGATTGAGTCAATCATTATATTTGGAAGGCAGGAATAGATGTTGTTGCCTGCAACTTCTCTCCTTCATCACAAATGTAACCACTGACCATGTTTGCCTGCTTCACTTCCAAACTACACATTAAAGTTACTTACATTCCTTATTTATTTAAATTTATTTATTTTATTTAAAACATTTAGTTGCCTATCTCATTGAATTCTAGGCTGTTCCCAACCAACAGTTAAAACAGTATCAATATACGATTATACATACATACATAATACATACATGCATACACATGCACATACACGCGCGCACACACACACACAAACTAACTAACCTTACAAACTTTAAAATCTGGCCCCAAAGTTAAACTTTCACATCCAGTCCATTATTAAGTTTTCTCATTAGTCTTATTCTGTCCATGAGCTTTGGGGCAAAAGATCTTAGGTGCTTTTCTGATGGCTAGAAATGTGGGGACCAGATCAAGAGCAGTTGATCTGCAGTACTGTCACAAACTGTCCTTAGCTACCATTCTATTGCTTCACCATCCGGGAGGGTGTGTGTTTCAATGAGTTCATGCTGTTATTCAACTGTTGTGCAATCTATTCCATTTGTTGTTCCGCTATTGTCCCCACTAACACTCCATATTCTTCCAGCCCCAGGCTCTCCAAACTCTCCAAACAATTTCAGAATACATTGCTGGTTCTACATTTCTCCAGCATCTCTATACACCTCCACACACAAAATACTCATTGATCAAAGATTTTTCATTTGTTCGTGATATTTTCAATTGGCTGGCTTTTCAAAAATCTTTCTATGAATTATCTCTTATCCATAATTCATTCCTTTTCACTTTACTAATACTTTCTTATCCCTTTTCTAACATTGCTTTACATACACTAATGTATATCTAGGATTTGTTGTTAGCTATGTAACATTACACTAATGCACATGAAAATTCATACAACCAGAAATACATTTTGTTATGTGGTTTCAGACTATGCTTTTTCTGGTTTTCCAACCTTCTACCTTGCATTAAGTGGAATTTTGTCCTAAAATCCAAGGGGCATTTTAAGCAAATAAAATAATTTATTATAAGAACATCAGAATCATGCAAGAACATCTTCTGCTGTGAACTTCTTTTTATGTTTTTGGCAATGCAGATTATTCACTTTAAAAAAATCAGTGTACTATACATTCTTTTCCAGCTGCTACAGGGAACAATATTTTAGATTGTACCTTTGCAATTTTTTGAAGAGTAACAAATATTTCTTTTTGTATTCAGGTTTTCTTACTTTTTAATGAGCATTCCCTTTTTGCTCAAAGATAGCATCATCTCTACCTCTAGAACTGGCTATATAAATGGATTAAAAAAATAATGATAGGTGTACTGGAAAAGTTAAAATAAAAGTGCAATTATAATATTAACATTTGCACTGTATAATTGGTAGTATGTGGGTATTTGTCAGGCCCAAACCTAGAGATAAGACAGTGAAATCCAATTGAATCTAATCCTTTATTTGCTTGCATATAATAGATAGAATCTTGCCAAACTAAAGCTATAACTTTGTAAGCTACTAAAATATCCTGAGACAGGATATGGTTACCCTGAACTTCTTCTCCCTCTCCCATACAATAGAAGTATATGGAATAATTATAGGGCTGTAATATTACAATAAGTTATAACTCTAAATATTATTTTAAAAAAAGAAACAGTGTTCAGCTTCTCTTGATGGGATCATAGAGTACTACTGTGGAAGTATTCACAGACTTAAAAAAAATATAGGGAAAGACAATTTGCATCATTTCTGCTTCTCCACCCTAAGCCTTTCCAAGTATACAGTGCCATGATTGAAAGTATGTCATCATTTGCCCTTCATTACTAAAAATCTCATTCCAATAATATCACAAAGGTAAGGGTGAATGAAGACTGGGGAATTTTAAAATTACACCTGTCACCTTGTATCAACTAGCAGGACTGTTTTGTCACCATCTCAGTTACAGGATACTATACTTTGTCAGGCTATTCTTATGGAGGAACAGGTTGCTATTGCTGCTGAGTGATTGCCCAGCCAGGCTATGTAGTCAGATGGAACTGAAAGAAATTTAAATAACTCTTCCAACCACTCCTGCATAACTTTAGCACTCTGAGCCTTGGACAGTAGATCAGATTTAAATATTATTGTTGGTGGTATTGTATAGTGTAATGTGGCTGATTGTGAAACAAATTCTGCTCTGGAAAGAACATATTATATTACTTATGCATGTTTCATATTAACTCTGTTCTACAGTGATAAAGTTCCTAAAATGTTTCATAGAGGTTTGAAGCTGCAACATTATTTTCAAATGTTCAATAGCACTTACATAATTTAGTGGATTAGGATTTTTTTAAAAAATAAAATAATCTGAAACACAGTTTCTAAATTATGCAAATGTCTTTCAGTTGTTTCCCCACCAAACTGCAAATAAATAATGATGAAATTTCATTATGACAGTTCACATGTCAACTTAAATCTTCACAAGTCCATTTATGGAACACAAAGAAGAAAGAAATGTGGTCTGAGTTATTTGCATCCCAATTCTTTCCTGAATGGCTGAAGTTTTTAAGGCAGCATATCGTTTTTGATGCGCTTCAAAGGAGACAAGCAAACAACTTGAAGAATTGTTCTTGGATAATTAAGACAAGAGGTACCCAAACAGAACCCCACCTTTTCAGCACAAGTAGGATATGCTAATATTGTAACATTCAGAATAGATAAAGGACTCTTGAATCTTCTGCACCATCATACTAGCCTTCAGCAATAAGATGTAGGCAAAGGATAAAATAATAATTTAAAAAAAATCAGGAAATAATAATAATAATAATAATAATAATAATAATAATAATAATAATAATAATAATAATAATAATAATAAATTAGCTACTAATAGCACATGCCTGCAGTGCTATTTTTGAAAATATTTGTAGACACTAGCCTCAAAATTATCTAAGTCCATCTTTGTATAACATATTTTCTCTTTTCAGCAGTGTTTAATGCCTTAATCCTGCAGGAATCTCTGCTACAGGGAAAATGAATAATGATTATATACTGTGGCTGGAATGGCACTCCTTCTGCAGACACTCTTATACTCATAAAAGGGAATCACAGATGATTTTTAATTGTCAAAATGAGGCAAATAACAGAAATTATTGTCTATTCCATAGCCACACACTATGCAATAAAACAATCAAGTTTTCATCCTGATGTCCTGATTGTTTATCTTAAGACAGTTGATAAGAAAAAAGTCCTAGAATGGTTGATTTTTGCATTGCTATAGAGACCAGAGGATTGGGAAATTTCTAATTTTTAACAGTATTTGGTGTGTGTGTGTGTGTGTGTGTGTGTGTGTGTGTGCTTTAGGGTGCTTATGCATTGACCCACTTTATGCAGACCTATGTTATTGGTAGAGGAAGAAAAAGAATCCTCCAAATGCCCACCACTTTTAATTCCCTACAGAGAAACCTAATCTCCTTTAATTGTTTTTCTCCCCCTCAATTCTAGAAATCCTTTCTTCCTTAATCCAGCTCTTGCTTGCCATGTCCTCCTCCTTAGCAACCCAGAATCATCTTTGCTAATAGTTTAACTGGCCAGTGTCCAAATCCTTCCAGGCATTGCCAATTTACTGGCTGTAAGCTTTGCATGTAAAATTAGAGGGAGAAAATAATTCACAGTTCTTCTAAATCAAACTGTTCCAAAGAATGTCTGTATTTTTGCTGTGGCATGCTCTGAAAACTACTTTTTAAAGGAAATTTTGGTTGTGTTGGGTTGTGTTGGTCCATTTCCTTCATCTTTTTTTTTAGGACAGGTAGTAGTGTGTTCCTCATTTTCATTTTATGTGCATTTGTTTGAAAATGGACTGTCTTGTATAATGTAATAAAATGTAATTGATTAAAAAGGCATACATTATGGAAGTGAAGTTGGAAGAGAGTTTTTTAAGCAATAAGGTTTGTTGCTAAAGCAAAATAGAAATAATTGTTTACAGGGATACTGTGTGTGTGTGCATGTGTGTGAGCACTCCATTTGTCCACATTCTGTAGAGACAATACTTATAGTTATGCAAGTCCTCTAAGACTTGAGCATCTGAAGGCTTTATTCACAAACAGTACTACAGCAAAGACTGCACAATGTTCCTATTGGCATAGCACATTTGCAAACAAGAAATTGAAAAGTATGTTAGGTTTACATATATTTCATTGTCATTTTCTAATAATATACAAGTTACAGTTTTGCCCTTTTGGCTATCATACTGAGAGGTTGCTTTTCAATGATGACATTACATGTTATGCTTATCAATACAATTAGTTGACATAATATGCTACTGTTTTTAAATATTTAATTACTCTAGATAGATGATTATACCTTATACCTTCTTGTTTTTCTTGCAATCTGTCTAATATTATGTACATTTCCTGTGTGCAAACAATTACTAATATTATATTTATTCTGTCTTTCTTTCTGGAGTATATTCTGTGATCCACAACTAATGTTCTTATAAAACAGTTAGTGGATAATTAATAAAAGTTTAACTAAAAAGCTTCTGAAGATTTGATAGCTTTATAAATACTATGGCTTCACCATCAAATTAAGCACTGTGGAGAAATAATTTGGACAAGAATTAGGTGAGTAGATTTTAATGTTCATATGTGTGCAGTTCATTCATTTTGCAGTTTTAATCTTGACCACAGCATTTTAGTGTTATGACATAGAAAGTATGAATTGTTTTATTAATGTATTGAATTCACAGCTTTACTTATACCAGTATGTAAGCAGATCTTTGATAAATCTTTCTTGCCACCAGAGAGGAAGTTTGGGGCCAAAGTTCAAGTGTCTTCTCTATTAATCATGCCCTATGCTTGATATACCCAGGCTAATTCTTGCTAAGCAATGCATCCTTTACTAACTGGTTACAAACAGACTGTTTAATGATATGTTCTTATGAGTCTTGCACAGCAAATATGTCTAACTCACTGTTACATAGTTGCTTAGATTTTAATCTCCTGCCTTTTTTATTTTTATTTTTTTGAAGATAGGGACAATTAATATTTGTTATTTTCTGATTCTTTGATATTAGCCTTGTCCTTCGTGATTTAGATTTTTTTTTATGCTGTTTATTATATAATAGATTTTTAAATTTTGTAAGCAACTTGGAGTCACTTATGTCTGATTTGGGCAGCTACAGAAATTTCTTAAATCAATAAATATTTCTCAGATATCATATGAAAAGATTCCAAAATGACAACTAAAGCTCCTTTAATATTTTCAGATTTATCTGACCCATCTCTAAGATTTAAAAAGGTTCCTGGTAGTCAGGTATTTGGTAATGATTATCTATGGAGATTCTCAGTGATCCAGGTCATGTTTGTCCCAAAGGTGCTTTTTCAAAAGGCAATTGGATTTTGCCTTTTGAAAAAGCAC
>JANHFL010009362.1:204288-217293 GCA_032468155.1 Oxyrhabdium leporinum | reverse complement strand
TTGAACCGCTAGATTGAATCAGCAGAAGTGGCCTGCAGTTCAACACTCTAACCACTGCGCCACCTAGGCTCTTGCCAGGCTCAGCCCAAGAACAATCCAGCTAAACTTCAATTCATTATTTGATTACAACCAATAGACAGAATCTTGCTAGATTTTACTATTGCACTACCTTTACTATTCTCATCCCAGCAAATATACATTGGGGGAATCTAGGAATGGCTATCCAAACTCTTTCTCTGACTCCTATCCAGCTCTGGCATATATTGTCTCATCTGATACACACATCCTCCTTGAAATGTGCTCCCTCTTCCCTGGGAAGCTACAACTTCCATCACAGTCCATCACAAGGACAAAATAACAAGATCTAAAAAGTCTCTCAGAGTTTCTTCAACCTTTTGTTGTTGTTCCTTCAAGTTAGTTTATTGGCTTATGGTGCCTGCCTGGACTAATCCCTGCAGTTTTCATGTCAAGATTTTGGGTTGCTATTGCCTCCTTCCTAGCAGCTGAGAAAGAGGATTAACCCAAAGTCATTAACTGGCTTTGTGCCTAAGAAGAGACCACAGCCCAACTCAACATCTCCCAGTTTCTAGCATCATGCCTTAACAATTGCAAGAAACTGACTCCAATGTGAAGCAAACAAAATCAAACTGGGGTCATTCTGAGTTTAAGCTGTCTTCTTGCTCAAGACTGACTAATCTCTCATGTAATTGTTCAATCATTCCCAAGGCCTGGTCTACAGTCTTTCACAGCTATTTAGATGTAATTTTCTTTCAGGCAGAGGCAATGTGATCTGAGGTTGGGAGACTATTACAATCTGGTCCTTATCACAAACATTATCCAACTGCTATGGAGTTGTCTGGTGCCACCACCATCTTCAGCAGGGAGAATAAACCTATTTGATCAGTCCCACAAAGAATCTAATGCAATTTCAATAGGCACTTGAGGAATTTCCTCAGGCTCTGTAGGGTGGCTCTACCCACCAATCCAGAGAGCTCCTTATTTTAACTAGAAGCTCTGTGAGATGAAGTGAAAGAGGAGATGACTAGAGCATTGCTGGAAGACAAAGAATGAATCCAACTGAACACAAATAAGGACTTATGTTCAAGTCTACATTGTGGTAATAAGGACAGGACAACATCAATATTTATCTGCTCTTCTTTACTGCATCCACAGAATGCTACCTTGCATCCCTTTTTAAACGGCCCAGAGCCTATGACAAAGGGATGAGTCAGAAGAACATTTGTAGGGATAACATGAGAAACTCTCTAGTCATCTGGAGGAGAAAATTGCTGTGAGTCATTTGCAGCTGAATGCCAGTTAGGCACATCATGATGAAGTGACAGAGACCTGTTTTGGAAGGATTTGAACCTGTGGGTTCTTAGGAAATAGGCAGGATTTTCTTTTGCATCAACTTTGCCACCTCTAGCTGCTAATCTACCAGCAATAATAATACAAAGGTGGTATGCTACCATAAATTCCAAAGTATTTCATCAAAATTGTTATTTTTTACATGAGGCCATCTGATGTGCGCTCCTCCCAAGTCGCACCATGGCAAGTCTTGTCTTCTACTTTTAGTAATCTTGCAAGCTGGAAAAGGAATACCTTTGTATTTTGTCAAGGAATAACCAACATGTTGTAGGAATATTAAATTGCTGGTAGCATAACTAGTCTATTTCCAACACTGGGCATTTCCATTAAAATTGAAATTACAGGCAGCAGATTATGAACATTCTTTCTTAGTAGTAGGTAGCTTCATAACGACTGGTCTTTACTATAATTTATTATTTCTATATCATTTTTGATACAATAAGCATATAGGCTTGAAAGAAGTCGCTGCTACTCTTCACAGACAGTGTTTTAAAATGGGCTAAAGCAGATCTATTTTTCTCCATCTTAGGATGCCAAACAGTTCAGTATGGTCATTGAGCAGACTGAGAATTTATCATCTGTTTTAGACTGGTATTTAATCATAGCATCAAACCTACTTCTTTTTGCACAGATACTAAACAACTTTCTTTCCAGAATGTATTTTAGTCAACTCTCCTCCTCTAATAAAATGCAATCCTATCTTGTTTAACAACATTATATAAAATGATACAATCTGCAAATCTAATTAGATCTGCAAATCTACATCAGCAAAACACGCTAGAGCTGTGCTTGACTGACTTGTTGACCCTGACTTTCATTTTCTACTTCAGTAGATTTTTAACGGCCCCATTGCCAGGGACAGTTTTCATTCTTCTCATAAAAATACTATACTACTGAGGATTCCCTGTGCTTCACTAACAAGACTTTATCCATTCTCCTTCATGAGAAAAATCTAGCTGCCCAATGCAGTTAACTCTCTTTAAATTCTCTGGAATGATCTTGCCCTGACATACAGTTGGCCCCAATAAAAGTAACTTTAGAAAAGCATTAAGAACTTGGTTCTTCCGCAAGCATTGGGGCCCATATGACAGATCCTATTTTACAAGATGTAGTAGATGTTGAAAGTCCGCAAATGTCTATTAATTTTTGCTACCATAATTTCATTGTGCTTGAATGTTTATTTTATACTGATGTATCCTGCCAAAAGTTTCATTTGTGTGAGTTGGGCAGCCATATAAATATCTTAAATAAATATTTTAAAGAAGAATTCTAATGTACTTTGCCACACAGAAAATGAGAAAAAAAATTACAGCAGGCTAAAATCCCTTGAGTATCCTTGGCCAAAATAAGGTTACTTTACAATGATGTGGTTTCAACCTACCAGACTTTCAATTATATCATTGGGCGTTATTTCATGTTAATACACACACACGCACACATGTATATATCTTGTATATATCTTGTACTTTCCAAATAGGCAATATTCACAACATATATATATGGAATAAGACCTGTTGTGAATATTGCCTATTTGGAAAGTACATGTGTAAACATCTCTGTAATCTTGTCAGGTTTTAGGGGTCACATATATTAAAGAATCTTCATTTCTCAGTTTAAAACTACTAGACACATTTGGTTATTACTAAGTAAGGAGATACATTTTGATCTTGAATCACATAAGAAATTGATTTTGTGGAATAAATTAAGTTTAAAAACAGCAGAGAAAAACTTTTACTTGAATACTTGGGCTATATAGAGATCAATACTTTAAATCAGTTGGTTCTCAATGGTTGTTTTAAAGATTTTGACACAGTGTATGTGTTGAACATTAGTTAGCCACAATGTTAACAACGTACAGTACATATACCTCCAACAGCTACCAAAGCACTTGCAATTTTAGGCTCCTTAAGAGATGCAGCATTCAACAGAAACCAACAATTCAATTCTATAAGGAATTTTAAAAAGAAAATTAATAATAGTTTTATAGAGAGAGTTATATGCCTGAATTGTGAAACTAAAAATTGGAATATCCAATTTTGGAAAATCCATATGTGGATTTTGGCCTGTTAATACTTTTTAGATTTTTGTGTTGGTATGGCAAAAACAAAGATTCTTTAACTTATAAGATCTGATGTTGTCCAGCTTTAACCTTATATGATTTAAAATTACTACGGTACATATATCAATAGATTTTGGAAAAGAAATTTTATAATTAAATAATTATATTTCAATGTAACAGTGATTTTGAACTATATTCCTACAACAAGGAATATGTCATTTTAGGAGACCTGGAATATGGCAAAGAGGATACTTTTATGGGGGCAATATTCTGAGGTATATTGGATTAATATACTGATGTAAGAGTATTGCTTATAAGTTGTAAACCGCCCCGAGTCTTCGGAATGGGGCGGTATATAAATGTGAAAATAAATAAATAAATAAATAAATATCACTAGAAGGAAACTTTCCCATTCCTCTCCACTTTATTTAAAGAAGTAGAATAGGATCACAAACTTCTCACTCTAATCTAGGTTTAGAAACAAGAAATAACTGGTGTAGTATTTACTATTTTACTGGATTGTTTACACTGCCTACAGTCATTTTCTGCAAGATGGGCAGTCATAAATTTGAATGAATGAATGAATGAATGAAGGAAGGAAGGAATGAATGAAGGAATGAATGAATGAATGAACAAAACCACACAAACACTATTATGGCTTAACATGCTGAATGAACTTTTAAAAAATGGACATGTATCCCCATATCAGTTTCACTAGTTATTCTTTTTATATCATAAATCCATAAGGATCCTTTTTCCTGATTTCTAACTGATGCAAGCAATCACTCTTTTGGTTCACACATCCTATAAAACCATAATTTATTTACACTGCTAAATAAATCATCTTTAGCCCAATGGTTTAGTGTGCATTAAACATTATTTGGTTTTGGCTTTAGTATACAATGTTAATTTAGTCACTAGCTCCTATTTCAGAAGACAAAAAAATATTTAATAACAACGATTATTAGCATACCTAAAAGTTAAAGTAAAATTGCAGGTAGTTCTCAACTTGCAATCATAACTGAGCTCAGAATTATGGTTGTAAATCATTATGGTCATAAGTGCAGGCAGCACATGATTGGACCTGATTTTTTGGGGGATATACAGTATTTTGCAGCAGTTATTAAGCAAACATGGTGGTTGTTAAGCAAATATTTTTTTCCTAATAGACATTTTTTTGCCAGAAATCAGAAGTAAACACTGGAAACAAGCAAAAATTGGCCAGTGGATGCTGCAAATTGCTGTAAAAGTGAGCTGGCTGCGATGTTCCCAAAATGGAATCACATGAATGTGGAGGAGAGGCAGCTGTTATAACTTCCAAAACAAGTAGCTCAGAGGAAAAGACTGTTATAATATAAAACGGTCGTTAAGCAGTGATTGTTAAGTCAAGGACTACTTGCACTCCAAGAAGACCTGAATCCCTGGGGACAGATTGTTGAGCTTTTAGAAATAGGAGATGGTACAATATTAATAAGCTTTAGTTTTTAATTTATTGATTGTATGAACTGTAAGATAACCATATTTCAAGTAAAGGGATGGATCCAAAGGATTTCTTGCACTGAAGGAACAGATGACTGTTCATAGGACAAATTTTCCTTCCTCTGTAACCTCCTGTAAGTCTCTCTCAATTCTGTTCTGGGGGGTCTTTGAGGAGGCGCTAGGGGGAGAAAAGTTGACATTGCACAGAGAATTCTGCTCACATAGGTAAGATTCATGAATTAAACTAAACCATATTTTTTTTTAAAAATGACAATAGCTGGCTTCATACATAGTATCTAGCTAGAGTTTACACACAATGAATGTTTGCACCCAACACTGAACCAAATATAAACTACATTACATCTATGCATGAAAACTGTTATAACAGGCGGTTTTCTTTATTCTTTCATCAACAACAGGAGTTTGAAACAAGGAACTAAAAACATGTGGACTAAAGATCAAACGAGCGAACAAAGTAATGCCTTTTATGCCTTAATAATTCCAGCATCGTACTGATTTGGATTTATAGTTGGCTCCATTCGGGATGCTCAGAACGGTTAGCAAATGCAAGGGTCAGCAAAACCAGTAAGATTTATCTAAGTCATTTAGATTTCTCTAGTTTAACTCAGAGCCCTATAAATCAGTGCAGTAAAAAGGAATGAGTCATAATGCCCCATAGCAATGCCAAGAATAACACGACTGTCTTATTAGGGTGGCCATCCATCCTATTTTAGCTCTCCTACCTCCTCCGACTCCCTTATGCCCTCTAACATGGCAAATCTGTCACATCCTGTCAGTTAAGTCTCTAACACTTCAGGATTAAGCTAATACTGTTAGACGTCCATGTCCAATCCATTTATAGATATTTTAGATGCTCCAAAAGCAGCAATGTTTAAAGCCCCAAACCCTGCGAGGTGGTAGCATTTTGGATCATAGCAATCAACTATACGACCATCCAAATAAAATGTTGACTCATCACATATGGTAGAGTAAAAGCGAGTAAAAGCTAAATGTGGATTCCCATCTATGAAGATCTAAACAGCTTAGAGCCAGATTATGCTTTGCATAATCTTCATATAAAAACAATTTATCTGTATTTTAGGAACTCCATTGAGAGCTCTATTTTACATTTGACTATTGACACTATATTGGTGGGTCCTGTGGCAGAATCCTGCCTAATGAATTGACTTGCCTGAAGATTACAATTTCGCGCCTTTGCAAATTAACAGGTGCCTGTTTTAGGAAGACTACGGCCTACATCTCAAAGGTGGTGGTTTTAATAGGACTCTAAGATCAACAGAACTGCTGAAATAGCATTGCTAACAATCCATAAGGAAATACTCTTTAGGGCTCCACATTGAACAGCACGAGGACATCTGTGAAGACCACATACAACAGCAGGCCACTGATTGGCCCAAGATGTTCACAGTTCTGAAAGTGACAGAAAGAAGTTGCAGACACCTGATAAATTCCAATGCTTTCTGGATTTCCCTAACTTCCAAGTACTGTATTTCCAATTAACTATGCCTCCTCCATTTCTTATTTTTCCCCATTATAGCACAGTGACTTCAGCACAATTGTCAACAGATTCAGAATCTTAATACCGTGTTTCTTAGAAAATAAGACTGGGTCTTATTTTCTTTTGACCTCCCCAAAAAACAGCTAGGCCTTCTTTTCAAAGGGTGTCCTAATTTTCCCCCCACCCATGCCAAACCCTCACCCGCACCCCACCCCCAGGGCAGCCACATCCCTTCACTAACCTGCTTTCCAGGTCCTTTCTCCGCTGCACATGCAAGAAGTCTGTGGGACTACGGTAAAAAACCCCCACCGTAGTTCAGACCTTCCAACTTCTCATGAAGAAAAAAAAAAGAACTCGCAAGTAACTTCGCGAGAGGATGCAGGACTGAAAGGAAGATTTTTTGACAAACAAAGATCACGAGTTGATTTAGGACAAGGACATTGCTAGCAAGAAAAGGGTCAAGCACCACAGCTCCCCTTCTCTGCTCCCCTTCTCTGCTCCCCATCATTTTCCCCATACATGCTTAGGCATCATATGTAACATGGCTCACATGATAGGATACAACTGACATTGCCCAATTTTGCAAAGCAAAGGAGGATCAGATCTATTTTTCCAGACCCACATACTTCAAAGATATTTCTGCTTGCACATGTACTGACGTCTTTGTTTTGGATTTTTCCCAAGATATGATTTGAAGCTTGACTTTTTACTTTGCCACTGTGTTAAATGTTTTGCATAACTAGCAGCTGTTGTAATATTTGAAAGGGTAATTAAATAAAGGCGTACAACTTTTATCCAGGAAAATGGTCTCTAGGCAGGAACATTATCAAATTTATGTTTTGAATGTCACACACAGCACCCTGCAGGTATTTCCTTATTACTTATAAAGATGTAAAAGGGGGAGGGAGGGTTACTTGTTTTTTTAATTCATCAAAGTTATATGCTGCCCATCTTACCTGAGTGATTCTAAGCTGTTTACAAAAAGAAACCATACAACCACACAAAGACACATAGTTAAAAGCAAAGTTAGAATTAAAAGATTTAAAAGGTTTTTTTTTTAAAGCCCCAATTTTTCTTTCCAGACTGAAGAATAATTTTTTGTTGTTGTTTATCTACTCCCTCCTGGCTGCATCTTGCACTTAGTTTCCAATCTTTTTGCCTTTTGGAATAAGAAATACTGTATACTATGCTTCTGCTTAGCATTTGTGAGGAGAAATATCTGAACAAAAGGGGAAAGGCTTCATTTAGATTTAGGGATCAGCAGAAGATCCCTTGTTCTCCGATTAGCCGTGATGCTCATTTCTGCACAATCAACTCCCAAGTCATCTGTCCTTCTTGCCCATCTCTTAGGTCAAGGATGTACTTTAAAATAAAGAGGAAGAGTCCTGAACACAGAAATTGTGGGAAGGGAAAGATATGAAATATGTTCACACAATACATCCATAGTTCAACTAACCTAATTTTTGTGATGCACACGAGGATTGGTTTGTTTGTTTTGCCTTCAAGTCATTCTTGACCTCTGGTGACTGCATTGATATATTCTTTGCAGAAATGATTTGCCATTGCCTCCTCCCTCGGACCAACAGAAAGCAACCGGCCGAAAGTAACATAAATTTCGCATTTAGTACCCTTTCTTTTGTTACCGCTTCCCTCCTCTTTGAAGTACTGTATTGTTTTTAATTTAAAGAGGTAACATCTCTGGCCAGGAATATTATCAAATTTGTGTTTTAAATGTCACACCCAGCACCCTGCAGGTATTTCCTTACCCCCACCCCCATTCTCTCACTCAGAACACACATTCTTGTGTGTTAAAGGCACTCATGTGTGGCTATAAAGGTGTACAGGGGTTTATTTATTAATTAAATCAAATCTTTATTATGGGACATAGATCAGCATAAGGATGAAATACAATTGGTTTAAAAGCTAAAAAATATATAAAATACAGAAAGTTAAAAACATTTAAAAAAATTAAAAACTAAATATAAAGAAAAAATAATGATTTTATGAATGACTCTGGATGGTTTACAAATAAAAACTATGCATCCATATAAAAAGAGAGATAGTTAAAAGCAAAGTTTAAAAATAAAACGAAGGTAAAAAGCTAAAAAAAAGTGGAGGGGCCATTCTCAAACCACCAATCACCCCCACTAATTACATTATTTTATTAATTAAATACACAATGCATGAATGAAACTGCCTTGCAACTTTTAGGCTGTGGCTCCTGATAAGTATTTTTATTATAAAAAATCATAGAAAAAATGCAAGAGTAGAAAAATTCAAAAGGCCATTTCTATTATTAACCCCATCTAAGGGTATTTGTTTGCTGTGTTACTTAAGCATGGAAAGGCTTCTTTTGAGTAGGTTACTGATGGGTTTTTTTTTAAGAAATGCAGGCATCATCTGTTTAAGATTATAGTCCCTCAGAAAGCACCTTCTATCCCACTTGGAGGAAGAGAAGTTGCAAAATGCTAACAGCCAGGCAGATACTACAAACTGATTCCAGCTGTTCTGCCTGCTGAAAAGGCAGGCACATATTTTCAATACAGAAATTGAATTCATGTTAGCATTGACTTTGCAATGTTCTTTGGGAGCAATTAGTAAGTAATTTGGGGAACAGAGGCATCATTACAGGCTTTTTTTTTCCTTTTTCTTTTAGTTTCCAACCTGCCTAACAAGAACTTTACCCCATCTTCAGTGACTAGCATATATATTATGGGAAGACAAAGTGGCTATAGGTACACGGACCAACCTATTCTAGAGACCTACTTATAAGCTTTGAATGAGGTTGCATTTCCCTAGACAGTTCCAGTGTGCAATTGTAGTGGGGTGGGGTGGGGTGATTTTTGCACTCACAGCTTCTGCTGGAGGGTAAATGTGGCCAAAAGTCTTTGCAGAGATTCACCCAATTAGATTTCCTACATTGAGAGGCCCTATTCACAATCAGTCATATCTTATATCCACTACAGTACCACAATGCACACTCTACATGGAGCTGTCCTTGAGGACCACTCAAAAGCAGAACTGGTACAGAATGCAACAGTATGCATAGTCTGTCCTTGTGCTACTACATGAGTTATATTAGTTATCAGTGCAATTCTAGGTCCTGGTTATCATCTATAAATGACACAGGGCCTAGATATTTGCAAGACTGCCTATCTCCCGTTGTATCTGCCCATTCAGTAAGATCAGACTAAGTTGATATAGCATAGATCCCATCTATTAAGCAGCAACATCTTATGGGGCCTAGGGTCTCTATTATTCTGCTTCCCTTGGAAACAACATGCTCCCCTCAAATTCACACAGCCCATTCTTGGCTGCCTACAAGAGAGGGCTGAAGGCCTGGCTATTTCCACAGGCACCAGCTGAGCATGTTAATGCAGTGGTGTCCAACCTTGGCAACTTTAAGATCTCTGGACCTCAACTCCCAGAATTCCCCAGCCAGCATGGGTTGCCTAAGTTGGACATTCCTATGTTGGGGGTAGCCACCAATAAGAGTGAGTATGTTCAAGTGTTGTTATTTCCCTCCCCTGCCTTGTTTTAAATGTTGCTTTGCTTTTAACCCATTTGCCACCCAAAGCCATGCATGAGTAGGTGACTATACAATTTGAAATTATAAAATAAATAAAATTATAAATAAATGAAGTTATATAAATACAGTTTGAAAATACGGGATTTTACTTTCATGTACATAGGACTTCTGAGTTATTCTATGACATAAATATACTTCTGATGAACCTTAGCCAAAAGGGCTTCAGAATGTTTTAGTAATAAGAGCAGTATCCTCCTATTTAGTATTTTTCAAATTCATTGAAATTGAGTCAGTCTATAGTTTAGGCTGAACTAAAGTTACTACAGGTACGGTAGTTCTCGACTTACAACTGCAATTGAGCCCAACAGATTTCTGTTGTTAAGTGAGACATTTGTTGAGTTTTGCCCCATTTTATGACCTTTTTGGCCTCAGATGTTAAGTGAATCACAGCAGTTGATAAGTTAGTAACCCGGTTGTTAAGTGAATCTTGCTTCCCCATTGACTTTGCTTGTCAGAAGGTCACAAAAGGAGATCACATGACCTTGGGACACAGCAACAGTCATAAATATGAACCAGTTGCCAAGCCTCCAAATTTTGATCACATAATCATGGGATACTGCAGACGTCTGTGCAAAACAATCATAAGTCATTTTTTTCAGTGCCCTTGTAACATTGAATGGTCACTAAATAAACTGTTGTAAGTCAAGGACTACCTGTACTGTACTAAATAAGAAAACTGTAACCATACATCCCAGTAAACATTAGTCTGCTCAGGCCTTGTAGCATACATCACAGTCTTCAAGATGGGGACATCTGTTTATAGGAGATCAAGAAAGATAGTTGTTTTCAGTTATAGGGTGGAGCCAGCATCTTGACTTTTCTGACACCCCCCCACAACCCTACTTCATGTTAATCTAAAGAAATTAGCTGGGTATAATTACATATTGAATTCAAATTGACTTACAATCTTGTGTGTGTTTGTGTATACATACATATACAGTATATCATATACATATAGCACTGTAAGAGTGAAATTCCCACCTCTTGTCACTCATATACTTGGTTCCTAATTTTATCTAAGTTCCTGTTAATTTTTAATGATTTTAAATTGCTGCTTTTATTGTATTGTAAGCCGCTCAGTATCACTTTGAATAGTAAGATGAGCAGTGTATAAATTTAATAAATAAACATCATTCAATAAATTACCATATCTATCTATAGATATGACCAAAGGCAATTAAACAAGCATTTTTAAGAGGAGAAACTACCCTGATTCTAAAAGATGACCTCTTGGGATTAATCACAAAAGAATGTTCTGCCAGTTCCCTTTTGTTTTGAATTATGCTATCCTGATGGGAAATAGTCTTCAAAACATGTAATTAAATATAATGAACAGAAATAGGATTTTAGGTACTGTTCTAAAGTTAGAAAAATGTATTGCTCCTAGAAATCTCTTTATAAACTGTTTATCAACACTAAAGTAGCTGTAGTTTCACATTAAGTTTGTTGAAAACTTTATTTCATATTTTATTGAAATTGAAATTATCCCCAACTAATCAAGCAAAACAGAAACGTATAATATTCTAATAAACAAAAATAAGCCTCAATGAACTCAATGGGAATTGTTTTAACTAAGTGAGCGGAAGATCGGTCCTATTAACAAAATTCATGAATTTGGAATACCGAGTACGGAATTCATATTCTGTATTATGACATACAGAGCTACTATTCCTGTCAGCCATGTGAATGTTACAAGGCTAGCATACTGTGGACACTTTTTCCCCTATGTTTGCTTCCATAGGTGCTTCTGCTATGCATTTCCAGGATGACCAGAGGCTAAAGAAAACAGGGATGTCATACATCACTGTAGGATACACACATATCAGCTGTTCATCCATATCTCAACATCTCTTTGCATCTGCTCCCCAGTATTTTTTCCTGTAGCCTAATAATTTAACAAAAAGTGCTTTTCCAAGCTTAACTAGTAAATGGTCAGAAAAGATTCTTCTGCCTTAATTAACCCAGCTAATTGTTGCAAGCACAAAAGTATGCCCTTAGATATTGCACAATAGGTATGTGAGATCTTTACTCGGTTTCAATTGCCTCTACTAAGGTTTGCTTCCTTAAACTACTATTACTACTATTACTACTATTAATAGTAAAAGCTCCACCTTTGGAAAACAAATATGCCTATGAAACTATATATATATATATATCAGCAGTCGGTGATGGATGAAAGGGAGAAGGATATTGATGGTCTTGCCTACATCCAATACACAGCATTTGTTGTTTTAGAAATTAAACTCCCCCTCCCATCAATACCAGAGCTCATCTCATTAGCAGCGGGGATGGTTAAATGTTACATTGGAAGATTGATGGGGTATTTTAGAATGCAATCAGCGCGCTAACAAGAGTATACAACTGAACAGGCAGGCACACCAAGTGGCACGGGACAGACAAGAATTTGCCAGGGGCTTCTTAATTGGGGGTGTGATGTGAAGGTGGATTCAGGACCGCGCGAGAGTCTCCTTTTCAAGCAAAAATTCCCAAAGAGCAGTTGTTGCCCGAACGAAAAGCAAATTTTAATCCCAAGCGCGATGCCACGAATGTCACTATTTCCATCCAAGTCGCCGCCGCCGCCGCAATCCTTGCACGGGGAGAAAGAGGAGGCGGGAAGGGGAAAAAATAAAAAAATAACTACCCTCCCAAGCAACCAGAGCTTGCAATAGCGACATTGCATGGAGGATCGTTCTCCTGACCCTCAAAACTCTCGGGAAACTCCTCGGCAGCCACAGAAAAAAACCGTCACGGGAGCAGCCCCACTGGGGGAAAGAACAACGGGACGGCGGCGAAAAGACGCAAGGGAGGAGGGGGGGGATTTAAAGCAAGGGTCCCGCCGCTCGTCTTACAGCCCTAGCCGAGCTCCGGGGTTGCAGCCGCCGCCGCTCGCCATTCCCTAGCCCGGAGTCGGAGCGCGCGCAGCCTTGCCATGCGGGACTCCCCGCAAACCCTTCGCATATTTCTTTCCCCCACACCCCCACCCCCACCGCC
>JANHFL010009362.1:170265-188290 GCA_032468155.1 Oxyrhabdium leporinum | reverse complement strand
TCAAAGATCCACCTCCAAACCATCATCAAAGGTCACATTCCCCAATCCTCTTCCGAAGCCAACTTCCTCTCTCTTCTCGTCACTCCTCTTCCAGGTGCTGGTCAGGATGGCCTTGACACAGTTGAAAAGAATTTTGTTTTGACTACTAACCCCTCTAAGTGTAGGAGAAAGAACCCCCTCCCTGATTCCTATGTGCTATTATGTGGCAGCCGCAGATTATGGCTTCCAAGGCTGACAACCAGGCTCTTTACTGTCTGCTGCAAGGAGGCAAATTGCTGGGAGGCAGATGCAGATTTTTTTTTCTTGTTTTCCTCCCCAAAAGCCAGGTGCGTCTTATGGTCTGGAGCACCTAATAATGCAAAACATATGATAATTCTCCCATCTTTCACTCAGATAATGTGTGGTATGAACAACATTATATGCAATTATTAGATCTATCTTTTTTCATCATTAGCACCATGAGATGTTCAGACTCTTCTCCTGGGGCAAATCTGATCTCTTTATGCCTGTTGTCCAACTACTGGGACATGGGAAGCCACGGATAACTTGCTGAGATACTGTTGTCTGTTCCTGGAGACACTTTCTCTCCTTTGCTTGGGAAGGATGTTTGTGCCTTGGGTAATGCAGTCACTGCATACTGATTTGTGCCCTCCACGCTTGGCTAATGCAGGAACGTTGTAAATGAATGACAATGAAGATTGTTAAGTGGCAAAACGAATTTCCAGAAATACTAGGGGAACAGATCAGTATTGCTTCAATAGGTTTCGCTTCTATAGTTACTATTGCATAATTGCATTTACTGGAGTTAGAAGTGCAACTGAATTAGGGAGTGGCAGGAGGTCCCCCCCCCCTCTTAATAAGCATACCCATGATAAGGCTGTAACCAAACTTCCTCAAAAGACTGCCTGTCCCAGCATGTTTTACTGCCATAAATTGATCTACAGGAAATGATTAGCCCAGAACAGAATTGTAGTGCTTCAACACCCTGGTATGAAAAATAAACATAATATGGTATTTTCACAGGACGCATAAGTCAACATTGGCATGAATGAATGAATACATTTGGGCCAATCACTCTCTCAATGACACTTTATGTCACTTTTTGTAGGCAAAAAGGCATAGGAGGAAGAGTGCTTTATACGCCGTCTTCAATTTCTGAATGAAAAATGAGATACAGTGTCATGAATTAATAAACACAGCTCTTATATCAGTGTGAAATCTCTAGTGCTTTATTGATGATTTGGAGGCAGGAGAAAATCAAGAGTATGGCTGATGTCAAGTGAATAAAAAAAGCAGAAGTTGTGTACAGATTAAAGAGAATTTGTCCAGTTGGGTTCATGAAACAGTAACTCAAATCCAGTCCAAATATAAGCCAGTGCAAACTACAGGTAACTTACAACAGTTCATTTAGTGGCCGTTGAAAGTTACAATGGCACTGGAAAAAGTGACTCGTGACCATTTTTTCACACTTATGACCATTGCAGCATCTCCTGGTCACATGGTTTACATCTGGATGCTTGACAACCGGTTCATATCTATGACAGTTGCTGTTTCCTCAGGTCATGTGATCATTTTTGGCGACGTTCTGACAAATAGAGTCAATGGGGAAGCCAAATTCACTTAACAACTGTGTTACTAAAATAACTGCAGCGATTCACTTAAAAAAATGGCAAGAAGAGTCGTAAAATGGAGCAAAACTCATTAACAAATTTCTCACTTAGTAATGTAAATTCTGGGCTCAATTGTGGTTGCAAGTCGAGGACTACCTATAATGAATTTGACACTGAAAAAGTAAAGCTAAGAATCGATATAGTGACTTACTGAAGATAGAGTTCCAGTGGCAACAACGAGTCCTTGTTAGGTCACATGAAGCTTTTTGCTTCTTTAAGCTTTTGCTTTTTCGATTTAGCAAAGCAACGCTTCTCTTCTTATCCCACATTAACATATGGAGAAGCAAAACCTCAGAAATGAATTTAGCTCAACTCTGAAGTTTATGAAACCAAAGTGAGCCTACCAAACCTTTTCAAAACAGCTCAGGGCAAAGGTCGGAGCCACTAAATCTAACATAGATCCTTATCACATTATTTTTATATAGGCTCTATCTGAATATCTACCCAGATGGTCACGTTAGGTCATGGATACAACTGGTTTCATATGGTTTTACATGGGATTCACCTTTGGGCCTGTTGGAAGAAATAGCCATCTGGTTCAGTTCCAAGCCGGGACAAAGGCACTGGAGACAAAATGGAGGCTGGAGGCCGATTGGAAGGAGGGTCCATTTATTGATGAAGCAGAACCACATGTTTGTAGTTCTGGTGCCGCTGAATACATGGAGTTGAGAGAGAGAGAGAGAGGTATTTATATCCTCTCTTGGGCACTGCACTTGAACTTCCTGTTCCTGTGCAAGAACACGTACGTATTCTGTTGGCTGTTGTGGGGGCTCATAGCTGGCTCTAGGCTGTCTGAGCCAAAGCTTGTTTGAAGCCTGCTGATGCAATGAAGGGGCTTCTTGGGCAATTCCTATTGTGGCTGAATGGCTTTGCCCTGAAGGATAATCCCATCATCCTGGAGCTGAAGATCTTTTGTTTTGTAGATGGGCTGGCCCAGTCTTTCTTAATGGGCACCAGATATCTGCTGGGGGCAGGGAACATGTTTCTTCTGTTATCATCCAGGGAAATATAATATTCTGCCTTTTTAATATTTCCTAAAATATTTCATTCTTCTGGGAGGGGGATGGCTTCCCGCAGGTCGGAAAAGACTCCTAGTCTCATAAAGTTCCACAGCTGCAATTTTCAATCAAACTTGGCTGATTTCTAAACGCAGCTGCCATGTATTAAAGCAGTTGTGTATGTAGTTAGCACACATGGGCGACTGCTCTTAGAAATAAAGTAGTGGATGTTTTTGTTAAGAGCTGCCCTTTTTGTGCTAGGGCCAGGGAATCACCCCAAGATGAAAAGGCCATTTCATAATGTCAGTCCAACCTATGCTAACTGTGATTCACATCTGTCAGTATAATACAGCAAAAAGTTCTCGGGGACTGAAGGAGACCGCCTCCATTTTAGAGGGCCGCAAATGCTGGGCGTGTGACTGAGCTTTCTTTCACTCAAGGCCAAAAAAAGAAAAATGGAAGAAAAAAAAAAAGCCGAGTTCCGTATTTCTGTAAAACTGTGGGTTCTTCAAAAGGAAGTTATTACTACCAGCTCACTCCACTATGACTTAGTAAAATAAAGTCTACTATAGGTTTCTAAAAAAAACAAACCCATTTCCGATCTTCATTCTGACCAATAAGGATCCGGAAGTTCGCGAGAGCGTAGTTTCCGATAAGAACTCTGAATGTTCTCTCTACCTTTTTCAATTATATGATAAGGTTCGCTTTCAGGATAATCATGTATTTTCAAAGGAAATGAGACACTGCTGCACATCCTTGCTTTTCCAGCTGGATATATTTGTCACACAGAAGTTTATCAATGAACTTGTTGTCTATAGCTATACTTTTTTGTTCCTTTTTTTTTTTACAACAGTGGAAAAAAAAGAACGGGAGGAGGAGGGAGCAAAGCAGCCAATCAACAAAGGGAGTAGAATTTCCAGTTCAGTTCAAACAAGAGCAGAGTTTTTACCCCTCCCTTACGAGAAAAAAAAGGACCAATAATGACCCCGTTCTCAGCCAAAACACAGCAGCTAGCCAATGAGCAAGGAACCTGATGGTTTACTTCCTCCAATTAACTAAACGCAACGGGGCAGAAGGGGTGGGAGCAAGAAAGAGAAACATCCACCGCCTGGAAGATTCGAATCGAACGTTCATACACGCAGAGAATACTGCAGCAACCAATCAGCGGGCTAAGAAAGCGTGGAATCGAACGTTGAGGCACCTCCGGCTTCCCCCTCTGCCCACCCCGATTCTCTCCACATGCTCCTCCCATAGATGCTGTTGTTTGTGGTGGTTTAGCTGCCGAAGAACTACGAGAGGGGAAGGGGAAATATCAACACAGCCTTGTTCCTGCCGACTGAAGCTATAAGGGGCCGAGAGGCGGCTTGGCTCGAACCCGACGAGAGGGCTAGCTTAAAGCCTCGGAACAGAGAAAGCGCCTGGCGGTTCGGGTTAGAAGGGAAGAAGAAGAAGCCTTTGTCGGTTTTTCTTTCCTTCCTTCCCCCTCCCAAAAAAAACACAACAGCGTATCCCAGCCGCCGCCGCCTCCTCCTCCTCCACCACCACCACCACCACCTTGAGTGCGTTTGGCTCTCCTCCTCCCTTCCGTGTTGTGGTTTCGCTTCTCGCCATGTCGGTGAATATGGAGGAGCTTCGGCATCAAGTCATGATTAACCAGTTCGTGCTGGCTGCGGGCTGTGCGGCGGATCAAGCGAAGCAACTACTGCAAGCTGCACATTGGCAATTTGAGGTGCGTTGCGAGCTTTTCTGGTTCTCCGTCTCTCCCCTCTCCGCTTTTCTTCGCGCGGGGGGGGGAAGAATTACTACGACCACCCTCCCACGCCTTAACTATTTATTTTTTTTTGGTCTGGGGTCGGTGGTTGCTACGGTAGTTTAAGGGATATTATTTTCCCTGCCCCTCCCCCCCCCAGTGTAAGGCGAGGGAACCTTTCCCTTGGCACTGGGCATGTAAACAATCCATCAGAGCCATTTTAATAACTACTGTCTCTTACTACAATGAATGCCTTCCGGGGCTAGGAATGTGCTAGGCCTTTGCGTGTTGACTAATCTGTTGTTGCTGCTGGTCGTGGGAAAAAGGGGAGGAGGAGAAGCGAGTGGACAACATTAACAATCTTGAATTGGCCAGGCGGCGAGAGCGCAGAACGCGTGATCACACAGCCTACTTGGGGGAGGGGGGGGGCTGATTCTAGCATTCAAATGGAATAAATGGCTTTAAAATAATCCTCCATGGATGTGCAAACACATCTGTTTAAAAAAAAACAAACAAACGGAAGAGTGGGGCTCAGTGTGAAGATTTATCTTGCCCATTCATCCCCCTTCATTTCATTCCTGAGTGAGGCACCCGATTTGGTAGCAAAGGAATATCAGACTGCCCCCCCCACCTCCCATTATTTAGGGACGCAGTAGGGACGTTAGTTTCTGAACTAGGTCTGCTAATAATCATCTGCTTCGTATGTGTGGTCTTTATTTAGCTGGAGAAGAAACTAGATAGCGTGTTGAGATGTGGTTAGAAATTCTTGCTTTTAAAGGAGTGTTTGTTTACATACGGCCGAATCCTTCCCTGGTCTAGCCACAATGTTTTAAATGCCGCCTCTGTTTTGATTTACAAGACGAGGAGGAAAAGATTGGTTTCAGCCAAGCCCTTGGCATCAGCAGAGATAAATGCCTTTGTCCATTTCTGCTGGGCATAGCATTATACTTACAAAAGCTATCGGCTTGTCTTTAGCTTCCATGAAGCCAATCCCCACCCCACCCCCGTGTTGCCTTTTAAAGCTACACATTTTTGTTGCTCTGCCAATTTTGTTAAAGTGTTAGGGATAGGGACTTTCTTACTACATTTCAAAGTGTTCCCGGACCAGCTTTGTTCCTACTGTGTTGGACTACAGTTCACTTCATCCCCATTTGGAGGATGGCAGCTAGTTAGAGAAAGCTGCTGTGGTCTGTTGGCTTGTGGGTTATAAAACCTAGTTTGAGGCTGACAATGATTACCTATGTCCTCTTGTGCTGTGTTTGTGGTTTCTTTTTCCCCCCTTCCTTCCCCAAGGGGAGCGGAAAGATTAGCATTGTCCTAGGTCAGTGCTTAAAAAAAATGGGAAGGGGGGGAGAGTAATGGGCTGGGCAAGAATGTCCTTGTAAAAAAATGTTGCTGTTCCTACCCTCCAACTTGACTTTTCTCTTGGGGTTGTGGCCCCCTGTTCTAACAGCAGGCTTGTGTGTTTGTTTTAAACATAGACGGCTTTGAGTGCATTTTTTCAAGAAACCAACATTCCCAACACCCATCACCATCATCAAATGGTAAGTAGTTCAAAGTTCTCAGGTTCATATTGTTCCTCGCAGTCCCACCCCCTCCTTTTGTGAGCACTGGAAATTTACATTAGGGAAATTGCCTGTGTGTGTATTTTAATGCAGTGAGCCTTTTTTGTTTCCATGAACAAATCCAAACTATCCTTAGCTTTTTTCCATACCCCTTGGAAAGCAGGTCTAAAAGAAATAAAAGGCCACGCTGAGCAGTGCTTGAGTTGTCAAGCCATGTAAATACGAGGAGGAACTCCTTGTCTTGGATATGCAACGTCTGCATAATTTTACACAACCTTTGATACTGGGAGGGAACAAGAGCCTGCAGCCAGCGGTGGTTATGCATTCAAAGCTGTCAGCTCTACAGACAGCCATATTGCTCTGCAACAAGAGAAACACAGACTGCAAATGTAAACAAGAGCCAAAATGTCTGCCAGGAAACAGGGACTTCTGCTTCTCTCACCCTCCCTCCCTCCTCCCTCTGTCTTTACCTCATATGGAATTGTTTAACCACCTTTATTCTCCATAATTACTTAAAATCCAGGGAGTTTAGAAGAAAGGAGGAAATGCTGGCAAGCTGTTAGAAACACCCCCTCCACATCTCTATTAGTGTATATTAGTGTGTTTTGTCTAAACTTCAGCAAAACTTTGTGTGACCTTGACTGAGGGCAGGGTTTTTTGGCGAGCAAAAGTAGTTTTTTTTAAAAGGAAAGTGAACTAGTATTGTGTGCAAGGATAATAGCAAATGCAGACTAAGCTACAGCGTTTCACTTGTCTATTGTTGCAGCCTATGTATAGCTTTAGAAATGCCAAAAAAATATCTCATAAAATTCTAATGTTGCTTGTTTGTGGTTGGCTATGTAGATTTTTCTATCTACATAGCAATGTAATTATATTTTCAATATGTACTAATGTATGCTTTTAATTGTAGATTTCAGTTAGACTTCATATTTTGACTAGATAATACTAGAAATCTCTAATTCTGATAATGTTGATAAGACTATTTCTCCATTAGAAGTACTTGTTAATGAGAAAAGTATAATTTATGTTAGGAAGTTACATATTGTAAACTTTAGGAAAATATAAATAACATATAAATGACTACTGGTTGCATCAGTGTGCTGTATTGTAAAAATGTCTAAATAGCTTGTTTTTACAAGTCTCTTCTATACAGAAAACAGGCTTTACTGCATTTCGTGTAAAATAACTGCAATTTTTTGGAATTGACAAGGACTGCGATTGTCAGATTTCAGTGTTCTGCAACTGGTGTTCTATCAAAAAGTCTTGCACTATTTTCAAATGCTTTTATGGGGGAAAATGCTGGGCATGGGAATTGTAGTTCAGATGTAGCAAAAGGGGAATAGTTTTATTGGAGCCAATAATTTGGATTTAAAAAGGGTTCTACATAATGCAGAAGCTGCAACATTCATTTCATCCCTGAACCTGGATGGTTTTTAATTTTGAAAAATGCAAGCTTTTTTTTTTAGAAGGCTTATCCAGATTTTGAAGGGAAGAGAGAACTTGCCTCAGCTATTATATGAAATAGTTTAAAGGATCTGAAAAGGCTGTTTTTCTACCCAGGTATGGAAGGAAATGCATACAATGTGTAATTTTTAATTACACATAACAATGTACAGGAAATTCATGTATTTTCTTCTGCTAATGTAACAGAATATACATAATAAAAACTTGGACCCTAATATGTTCACAAGTTTGCTTAGATAACCTGGATTATCATTCTTTGGTTTTCTGTTTAGTTTTTAGAGTGGGCATAACTTGTTTTATTCTTCAGAATCATAGAAAGCTGCCTTAGAGTGTAATTGACAGTGGGTAATTGGGTAGACAGCAGTCTTTATGATTACTTGCTCTCCCCCTTTTTAAGCTGGAGAACACTGCAATATGAAAATGTGTGCTTTACCATTCTGAAGAGTAAATGTTACAAAGAATGTGAAACTTTGCACTTGGCTTGGAAAAATATTACAGTTCTGCCGTCTGAAATAGCCTTTCCAGACAGTATAATACGGCTTCAGAATATTTGAATTTGTTTATGTAGTTTGATGATTCTATTTATATTATTGGGAGGAGGGGGTGAAATTGCAGGTTTGTGTGTATTTTCTCCCCGCTTCCCCCTGTGAAGTTCTCTACAAAACTGATTGCATGACACTGGCATGAAAATTCAAGCTGTGCAATAAGAAACTAATATAAGGGATAAATGTTCTGTATGTGATTGCCAAGTGGTGACAAATGATTCATAACTGCCCTGGAAGCTAAAACAAGCAGCCAGTGAGCTAATTTAAGCATGCTCTTTTAAACCTAAATGTGAAAGTAGATCTCAGGTTTGCTAGTGAGCTTGAAACACGGGTGAACATCCTGGACCAGTTTCCTTGTGTGATTTGCAAGGAATCCTACCCCTTCCCCAGTAAAAGGCTCATTGTCCTCAGAACTGGTTGACTCCTATGATTCCTAATGATTTCAAAGCTGTGCTGTGGAGGTCACCTTGGATTCTGGGACTGGGTTCTTACTGAAAATGGACATTCTTACAAAAGTTGTAATGAAAGCAGTTTCAGCCCAAATTCTAAGACTTTTCCATTGTTGGAAGCAGCCATAGTGAATAATGTGTCTTCCTGGCTGGAGTGTTTTCTTCAGAATGCCTATTACATGGGTGCTTTGGATTCGCAGACTGTCCATTACCCCATGTTCGTTTCTTCCTGCATATCTTCCCCTCTGTATCACTCTTGCTCTTCCTGCCATGCTTGTCCATTTTTGTTTCAAAACAAACCATTATTTGCCCAGCAGTTGGAATCCTTGCAGTTCAAGAACCAAAATCACAGAACTTCTACACCAAGATGTCTTTGGTTGTGAAGCCTTGCAAGAAAGGAATCTTGGTGAAGATGGACCAGTGAGGCAGCAGTTGGTGGGAAGGGGCCAACAACATGGCTGTAGGGCTTGGGTGCCTTTGAAAAGCTTGTTTTGCCTCCTGGGGGTAGAGTCATTCCGAGGCAGCCTGCTTTGTTTCCCAAGGGGCTGCATTTTTGCAGTTTGCATTTCTGAACAGGTATTGCTAGTATGGAGATGAGCTGAAGGTGCCCTTTTGCATCCAGTTGCTGGATAGAATTTCAGTGAATGCTGGAGGTCTGTGTTGTTAATATCCAAACCCCAAATCAACTTAGAATATTCAGGAGCTTTTCTTCTTATGCAGCAACTCAACAAAGTAGGATTTCAGACTTGAATCAAGTTTTTTGAAATGCTTACCACACAGCAGAGGAACCTAGATTAGTTGAGCCTGTTAATCGGTTTTATATCCAGTCCTCGGTGCTGGGTATCCTTCTGTGCATATTGCTAACAAATCCATTTCTAGTGGTGGCTTCTTTTTAATTCCCCAAAGGAAGCTACTGCTATTAGCTGACTGTTATCTGCCACTTGAAATACATATTCCCCCCCCCCCCCCAATATACGCATACAGACATCACAAGAAAAGCCCAAAATGAGTAAATATGCAACAGGCAGAAAAAATCCATCTTCCCATCTGGCAATTTTAAAATATCTTGTTTCTTTCCTTTGTGTGCATCGTGGGCTTTGCCAGGCCATCCCATTTATTCATAAATCTGTGTGTTAGATGCAGATTCGGTCAAACAGAACCGCATGTGAACTGTAATGAGACAGCAGGGCCCATTCTTGCTTGCTCTGGAATGTTTCTCCCAACTGCTGAGCATTAACAGAGTTTACAGTTTCTGCATTTGCCAGGGACAGTTTAACAGAGATTGCAAACAAAGGATATCCTGTCTCCTCGGCAAGGCTATCATCTCAAAGTCTTCCCTCCCCCTATTTTTTTATAACCAGTTACACATTAATCGGGAAACTAATGTTCAAGTTATGATTTGCCCAAGCATTATTCATCCACATTTCTCAATTGCTTCTCAGACTAACATGGTGCCTAGTTTTGAATTCCATTTTTGCTGCTTACAGGCCATTCCCTAGTGTGAAATAAGAAATTCATAGTTTGTGATCAGAATAGATTTTTAAAAGTTGAACAGAAAAGAAACTTTACAAAATACTTTATTTAGGAAATGAAAGATTATAGGTTTCAGAGGTATTCTTGCCAGTAGAAAGGAATAGCAGGAATTGTAATGAAAAATCTGGGGTTGCTGTATTAGAGAAACCTAATTATCGTACACAATTGGTGAAAATCTTGCAAAGATGTTGTAGAAAAACCTATGGAAGTAAAATCTGTATCTACTATAAGTTGCGGGTAGATAAGATACATAAATCTCTCTCTTATTAAAACTCAAATTCAGAGGACAAAACAGAAGTAGAGATCATGTTTTAATGTTTTAAATACAGAAGGTCCAAAGTTCATTCACTGCAGTCTTTTAATACAGTTCTGCTTGGGGGATTCTGGGAGTTGAGGTCTGCAAATATTAAAGTTGCTGAGATTGAGAAACACTGAGTTAAAGGATGAACAGTTGGCGATGCGAGCTCTACGTATTGATAGACCACTGAGGTTGTGGAAGATAATGTGTTGATTTTTAAAGAAAATCAGGGGGCAAAATCAATGAAAATGGTGCTCTCTTTTTTGTGCTTGGAGGGTTTGCATTTATCAGTTTTCTTCAAATTGGGTAGGAAAGTCTTGATTGCAAGATGTAATACAGATCACACCATAAAATTTCCTCAAACAAAAAGCTGATAACTATTACAGAACTGGTGATGTGGAATTTGAGACCAGTTCGTCAAACGTATTTTGTCATGCAAAAACAAACAGTTTTATCCCTCAGCTGAATTGCCTAGATGTTGTAATTGCTGAGATCCCAACTTATGATCCCCTTCGATATAAATAACATAAAATGGGGGTACAGGATCTTTGAAGGGCTCCAGAATTTGTGATGCCCTTGGATTTCTGGAGCAAGAAGTGAATCCTGGGCTATTTTCTTGGCCCAATTGTTAGACCGTGGATCTGCAAAAATGGCTTTGGAGAGCACTAAACTGAGAAAGGAAGATAAAGTGCATAAATTATTTATTTTTTGACTTTCCAAAAGGGCCAGTGTGTTATCAGTGGCCAGCTGATCTAGAAAAGTCTTCCTTAATAGGCAGAGGACTTATACAGTTTATTTGTGTTAGTGACTGAATTTGTGTTGGGAGTAATGGGGTATGAAACATCGGACATGTATGTTGTTCTTCCATTTTGCTACAGGCAGAATGAGAGGTAGAAGACCTGTTGTTCATATCCACGTGGAGCTGAAGTGGAGACTTTGGTAGTCTCTTCATACTATTTCCCCATCTCTTCCCTGTACTCTGTTAGTTGGATCTCCATTGACTTTTGAAGGGGCAGGCAGCCAGTATCTGCCAGGAGAACTTGCATTGCTTTACTCATCTGGTTTCCGTTGTTCCATTAGTGTATCTGAACCCATGACTGTTGGGAGACTTAGATTCAGGCTCTTCTGTGGTTGAAAGTTTTCCAAATCAATACTATATCTTTGATGCTTCTATTATCTTACAAAAAAACCCCACCCTCCCCTCAGAATGTGCTCTTGGAAAGCTTATGCTACCAAGGAATGGAAGATCTTTATGTTCTTCCTCTTTCCACCTTGTTCAGGAGATGCTCTCACCAGAGAAGGAGCTGAATCCAATTCCTGTAAGTTTAAGATTTGTTTTAACTTCTTTATCTAGGTTTAAAGTGGAAACTGAACGAATAAAAGGAGCCTATCATTGGCACTTTTTAAGGTCTAAACAGTTTAAGATCCGTTTTCCTTGATTTATACTAGTTTTTTTTTCTCTAACGAGTTTTGGATTTGTGCATGACCTGAAAGAATTGTGCTGTTGTATTTCCTCTTCTTCATTAGTTCTAGAATTATGAGTCTAGAGCAAGGGTGTAAAACTCGTGGCCTCACGGCGGCGTCACATGACATATCGGGACTGTTTTCCCCTTTGCTAAACTGGGCGGGGGCGGGGCCAGCATGTGACGCATCCGGCCCGCGGACCACAGATTTGACACCCCTGGTCTAGAGTCTCAGGTGAACGTTAAGAGGAACAAATATAGTGCAGAAATGATCAATCAGGGTCAAGTTCCAAGCCTTGCTCAGTTATGGAATTCATTCAGAACTGTTGTGTTAATCATATCTCAACCAACCTCTTACATTTTTCTGATAGGGAAAAAAGGGGTGTGGGTGGGGATTTTTTAACAATTGGGGGGATATGGCCTTAAAATATATGCATGGGTCATGGTCTTGAAGCATGAGAAATCAGCCCACCCGTATAGAGACAACTCTGGAACCACAGCCAGATGAAACATGGTGGTTCCAACATAGCCTTCCTTAAAAAAAAATACTCTTGCCATATCTTACATTGTAGCTCCGTCTTCCTCTATCCATATGGGAGCTAACTAAGGATTAAGGGTATTGTTATCAGGATAGCAGCAAGTCTGGGAACGCTGCTCTGACACAACCAAGGGATACAACCACAGAATTTCTGTCTCAGGCAGATGTGGTTAATATTCAGTTGTCCTGGCCCCTTTGTTTCTGTTATAGGCTTATTAGGCTGCTGGGAATAATGTAGGAGGGGGGCACTCCAAACATTTAATTCTGTACTTTATAGTATCACAGACGAGGAACACATCCTGGATTGTTCTGCATTTTATTTCTAAATCTACTGAAGCTGCAAATCAATTAACCTCAGCGCCCCCACCCACCCCTATTTCTTTTGGATGCTGCATGTCCCACATCAGTATATAGTAATATAATTCTTAATATGCATGCCCCTTCATATTTAACATATTTATTCACTTCTTTTCATAGATACAGCATAGATACAGTATCAATTCATCTAGAAAAATAATTATTTCATGCTCAATCTAGAGGTCTCACACACATATTCCTTTCTACTATTAAGGGTTGACTGTACGCTTGCCTGGGACTGCCTGATTCAAAAATTGCTAAAGGCTTTGGTGGTGAACGGGATACTAAAATAGTACAAAATGGCACATTTAATAGAGTGCCATTTTTCTTAGCTAAAATTTAATGGTGAGCAAATGTTCCCTTGGCCCCTTCTAAGTTTACTTTTACTCTTTTGATACTGTAATGGAGACTCACATTCCTCCCTCAGGAGAGTATAGACCGTAAGTTAGTTGTTTTAGTGTCATAACCTCCAACTACCCAGCAATTGAATATGTTAAAAGCCTTTGAAGCTCAGTTACCCTCAGGCTGGGGAGTCAAATACTGGTTTCACTGGAAACTTCACTTCTTCATGGATAAAGCTCCACTTGACCAGAGTCATCCAGACCCCAATAACTTCCACTTTATGCCACTGTGACCACTCTCTATGGGGCTTCCATTGAAAACTTCAGTAAATTCAGAATAAAATGGAGACAGTCCTAGCTGGTGAAGGCCGGAACAGATTTAAAATAGTTCCAGTGTCTCCTTTTGCTTTTGCAGGGTTAAATAATCAACACACATGCACACACACCTATAAAACTTGGTGCCAAACTATATAAGGCATCTCCAGGACTGTCATCTGGGAATTGTGTTCTTCTCAGGAGAAATATTTGAGATTTAAGATACCTTTTGCTTCCTGGCCTTGCAGTGTCCTGAGGTCCATGTGCCTGATGTCAGTTGATATGTCCTTTAAGATTCAGAGGAAACTGATTTTTTTTTTTTACTCAGATTTAATATATTTAGCTGTTGGCTATCTTAAGTGCCAATTGAAGAAAAGTCAGGTTACAAATATCTCTCTTCCTCTTTTTCACATACACACGCTTACACCAACCTAAAGTTAACATTTGTACCTTTTGTTAAACTGGCTCTTTTACTGTTTTATTTTTCCATTTGTCTGTGTGTTCTGTATTTTCAGTATTTTAAAAATATATTTTTACAAACCGGCAGAGAAACCTTGCTGGGAATGATTTTATTAACAAGCAAAAAATAGAAATACATTTTAAATACATGATTATAAGGACAAGTTTATAGAAATAAGGAAAATCCGTAGATTTGTCCCTTGAGTTTGATTGGCATCTGAATGTGAATGGAGAGGAACAAATCATTTGCAGATGGAGGATCTCTACTACAGAGCTTTTATAGCGTGAAGGTATTGAAAATATGGCACAGAAACTAAAGCTCAGCTGTTTTCTCTTGCTTTCCCGCACCCAAGATGATCACCTCATAGTCTGTTTACTTGATTTATGAGTACAATTAACCTACCTTCGGATGTAACAAAAAAAGTTTGGGGTGGAGGTTGTGCATTGTATTATTTTAATGCTAAGGTCTGATAAATTCAGCAGTGCTTTGGGTAAACATTTTGATTC
The DNA here is from genome assembly GCA_032468155.1 of Oxyrhabdium leporinum. Classification (NCBI taxonomy): domain Eukaryota; kingdom Metazoa; phylum Chordata; class Lepidosauria; order Squamata; family Cyclocoridae; genus Oxyrhabdium; species Oxyrhabdium leporinum. The sequence continues at coordinate 174,038 of JANHFL010009362.1, read as the reverse complement.
CTTATTGAGGTGAACATTTTTCTCCCAAAGAACAGAGTTCAAGTAGTTGGAACTGAGCAGACTTTCAGGTGTTAATGTGAGTCCTACAGCGTTGTGTCGGTCAAACCAAAAAGTCTGTTTCTCGCTGCTTGGTCCTCTTAGTATTGGCCTATCAAATATTTCTAGCAGAATCAGCACAAGTGCCTAAGTTTCCATCTGATTGCATTCTCCCTTTCTTGTCTCAGCCTTTTATTGCTCCTGCTTTCCTCCCTGTAATGTTGAAATGTTGATGGTAATCTCTGTGGGGCAGGACCATTTGTGTGTTTACTTATGATGTTCTGCAAATCAGTGTGTACATTATTGGTGCTGTATAAACAGCAAGTACAGTCAAGCTTTTCCATGATACTCCGTGTCAGCATATGCATTATGGTATTACTATTGCTACCCTAATTAAGGATTGTAGTCTCTTGTCGTTCCCCCCACACACACTCCAGACTCTCTCCCCTGAGGGATTATTTTAAAATATCAAGGATATTTAATATGTTTGTGGTAAGAAGATGGGTGTAGTATAGCCAGAGATGAGCTTGACAAATGATGTCAGGAAGTTACTTTGGGTTAGCTCACAACTAGGATGGGTTTTGAAAAAATAAAGAGCAAAACTGTAGAAGCAAAAGAAGGGTTTGCAGCATCCTGTGCTAAATGTCATTGTCTTGCAATCAAGTAAAGGAGAAAAAAATGGCAGGAAGGAGACATCTGAGGTTTTTTTTGCATCAGTTGGGGAAATTGTCCTACAGGTTTTTTTGTGATAAATACAAAGGTGAACACGGAGATTCTGTTCCATGGATGAGTATATCAGAGTTGACCTATGTTATTGGTGGTCTACAGTCACACAGGTACCAGTAGTCCTCAACTTACAACCATTTGTATAATGGCGGTTCCAAGTTACAACGGCACCGAAAAAAGTGACAACTTTTTTTTTAATATTTAGATAATTGCAGCAACCCCATGGTCACAGAATCAACATTTGGAAACTTGGCAACTGGCATAAATTGTTGACAGTTGAAGTGTCCTAGGGGTCATGTGATTTACTTTTTTGCAAGCTTCTGAGAAGCTAAGTCAGGGGTGTCAAACCCGATCACATTGTGGGCCGTATTGGGATGTTTTTTGCCTTTGCAGAACTGAGGTGGGCATGGTTTGCATGGGCCGTATCCGGCCCACGGACTGCAAGTTTGACAGGCCTGAGCTATGTCAACGGGGAAGCCAGATTCACTTAACAACTGTGTTACTAACTTAACAACTGCAGTGATTCACTTAACTGTGGCAAGAAAAGTCGTAAAATGGGGCAAAACTCACTTAACTATCTTTCTTAGCAATCATAATTTTGGGCTCAATTGTAGTCATAAGTTGAGGATTACCTGTATAACAATTTGACTTAATTTAGGAAAGGAAACTGGGAGGTGGGGGAGTCCATTTTCCCATATCTCTCAAAAGAAATGAGAAGACTGAGCCATTTTTACATTCTAGTTTCACCATCTCAGGTGGGAAAAAGTAAATAGGTCATCTGTAGAATGACCTATTCCACGGTAGGGGAAAAATACAATTATTTTTCAGGGCCTTTTCTACTAGGGAGCCAATTGCAGGGGGCTGGGAACTGTGGACATAGAGTGAGGGATTAATCATTTCCTCTCTGGTTGGGATGCCTTGACTCAGCTCAGCACAAGGAGGAAGACTAAAAGAAGGCCATGGCTACTTGTCAAGTTAATATCTGAAGATTAGTTTAAGGGTTGAAGATAGCTGAAGAAGCCAAGATGTTTAGTAGAGGCTTGAAAACAGGAAAAGGACAGAAAGGATGCAGAAAAAAATGAAGGGAACTTTACCAAGAAAGTAACATCCAGGCAAACTGGAATTGATTAGATCAGGGATTCTCAAACATTTTGGGCTCAGGATCCCTTTACATTCCTAAAAATTATTGAGAATCCCAGAGAAGGTTTATGTGGGTTGTATCTTATTAATATTTTCTATTAGAAAATAAAACTGGGAAAATATCTATTTGACTTTCTAGATTCCCTGAAAAGATCTTGGGGACCCCCAGGGCTCTCCAAACTACATTTTGAGAATTATTAGTTTGGATAAATCTCAGCTCACTCTTGAGTTTTGTTTTTCTCACACTGAGCGAACTGAAATTGTTGGCTGCTAAGAATAATAAAAAGTGCCATTTTAGACACATCCAGATTAAAAGAAAGAGAAAAGCAATTCAGTTGCCAAGTGAAGATGGCAAAATGCTAACAAGGGACAAAAACAAGCCAGTTTCCTTTATTTCCAGACTTTAGGATATAGAATAATAGATTAAAGTTAGAAGAAGACATATTCTGGTTTTGGGGGGCGGGGGTTGTGAGGGGAGAAAATCCAATAGTAAAGGCCCCTTTTTTAGCTGGTGGAGATTAGGCAGCTATCAATCTGAGATGTTTAAATTTGGATTAAATCTGAATTGAGTAAGGCATTGGAATTGGCCAGTTAGGCTAATAACTTCTACTCTTGATTCTATGATTTCTCATTTTGAACTTGAAAAATAGGAAATTCAGAATTTCTTGGGGCCACATTCATCTCCTTATAGATATGCTGTCGATTTCTGGAAATGCAGTTTGGAATCACAAACCCTTGGCCTTTTTTATAAGTAGATAGATAGTTCATTGATTGATTAGTCTTACAACCATATCAAAAGAATGAAAGAAAAATAAAATAACAGGATCTAATTCCAGGGTAAAATAGCTAAAAGAAAATGCAGTGATAAATGCAAAGAATCAACATTCAGAAAAATAAATCGCCTTTACAGGATACTCTAATCTGTTTGATATAACGGGTTCTTAGCTCAAGCGCTTTAACTATAAACTTAGTGGTTCTGCTCACAATATATACATTGGAGTCCAGGAGGAAATAGCACAATTTGCAGTTCAGTTCCCAGTGGGCTATTCTTTCAGGTAGGGATGTTAAATATCTCAGCCTAAGAGGGGCATATAGTTGTCAATCAAACAAAACATGACCGATACCTTTGATGGTTTGGGATACCTTTTTAAAAGGTCATTTTATAGGTATCAAGCATATGTTGATACAAGAGAAGTCTGCTATTCCACCAGCCGACCCTGCTTTTTATTTCAGTCAAGATTGATCATGGGGCCACACAAACTCTGCATTTGAAAGGATGCAAGGGATTGGAGCTTGATTGCCTTGCAAAATTCCCAGCAGGTAGAGCAGGAGTGATATAAATGGATTTGACAAAGGCAAATACTTCATTTACCAAATAAATTTCTCCGAGAAATAAGTCAACAGAATCTGCCTCTAATCATACTTCCTGTATGCTTTGAATGATTACCGTCCAGTACAGCCACTTATTTGCTTTATCACACCGACCTGCAAATTGTGTTAAAAAAGCAATAGCATATTGAAGTTGCTGAAGAGGCTCGTGGATTGTGGCCAGAGACCATTAGATTGATAAATAGGAAGTGGTGCAAGCTAGAATGAATAATTTAATTTATACGTTAGAGATGGTGTTGAAATCTCTTCAGCCACGCTTGAATCTTTTACTTTGAGTGCTGTCCACATAAATGCTCTGCACTCTGCAGTTTGGTGTTATAAAGGTCGTATCCTGCAGTTCAACAAGACCAAATGCACGGTCAAAACCTGGAAGCTTGTGAAGAGCTTTGTGATCTTTAATTTGGGATGGGGGGGGGGGGGCTCTTTCCGTGCAAGGATAAAAAATTACCAAACCAAAACAAAAAAATCGGGGCAAACCCGTT
>JANHFL010009362.1:90896-103139 GCA_032468155.1 Oxyrhabdium leporinum | reverse complement strand
ATAGATAGATAGATAGATAGATAGATAGATAGATAGATAGATAGATAGATAGATAGATAGATAGATAGATAAAGATGGATGAGGGGTGCGCGTGCGTGTGAGAGAGAGAGAGAGACATAGAGAGAGGAGAGATTGCATGAAGAAGGGAGATGAAGGGAGGCTATTGGAAGGGTCCTAGAGGCCATTTCCAGCCAGGAGTTCCCTGTCCTTTATTAATATAGAACTCTGTAATCAGCAAGAGCGAATTAGCTTCACACAATTATGAAGAGACTTTAAAGTAAAAGAATATTCTTTTATGGGTTCATTCAACTAAGATGTATGCTATATGATCCAGCCATAGGTTTTTGGAAGCAATTCTACCGATATAAGAAATATAAGAAATGAAGAGACGTTTTGAAACAAGTTGTTCACTTCCCATTTTCTCCACTGCCATTGAAAGTTTTACAGCAGTAACAGAAAACATTTTAATTTTCACTACAGGTAGTCCTTGACTTACAACTATTCGTTTCACAATTGCTTGAAGTCACAATGGTGCTGAAAAGGATGACTTATGACCTGTCCCCACACTTACAAGCATCACAGCATCCTGGTATTGCAATTGGAGTGCTTGGAAACTAGCTTGTATTTATGATAGCTATACTGGGAACACATGAACACATCTGCAACTTTCCTAGCCAGTTTCCAACGTGCAAAATCAATGGAGGAAACCAGATTTGCTTAATGACTGTTTTAGAAATCTAGGAGACTTGATGGCTCAATGGTTAAAGATGTGAAGTTGGTCAGCTGGAGAGCTGACAGCCCTTTGAAACCTGAGTATTGTGCAATGGAATGAACTCCCATTTTTTGCCCCAGCTCCTGCCAACCTTAGCTGTTCAAAAGCATGCAAATGCGAGCAGATAAATAAGTACCACTTTGGTGGGAAGATGAGTGTTCTCCATACTTTTGGCATATAGCCATGCCGGCCACACGGCCATGGAAATGTCTTCTGACAACGCTGGCTCCCTCAGCTAAGAAACAGAGATGAGTACCACCTCCTAGAGCTGGATATGACTAGACAGGGGAAACCTTTACCTTTAAGCAATCAGTCCTAAAATTGGGTATGGGTACGTGTGGACTCACTCAATGATTGCATCACTTAACAACAGACATTTTGGTCTCAACTATGGTTGTAAGCTGAGGACTACCTATACATAATGAAGGGTCCATCCCAAGAACATCATTCGAGCTAGATGGATACTTTGCACTTTATAGATTTACTTTATAGATTTTATAGATTTATGGATTCCTACTCCAAATCTTTATCTCACTCGGTTCCTGAATACAGAGATAAAGAAACTGCAAGAGAAGAAAACACAGAAGCTCCTATCTGCATTTTACTTGCGGTTCAGTTGCCTGATTTGTTCCATTTCATAAACCATATACGGCCGGAGGGATTGATGAGCAGGTAAACCTGGAACAGCTGGGAGAGTTGTAATTCGCCTGTCAAGATAATATGCAGACCAGATAAATAAAGGATGATGCAGAACAAGTGAAAGAGGAGAGGGCAGCTGCTCCTGGCCTAACACCTTACCAGCATTTTATTAAGGAAAGAAAGACCAGCTTCTCAGGAGATAGATGGACATAGGCAGCAACTCGCTGAATAGCTGAATCTACAGCCTAGTAGAAGTGTTTGTATACCTGCATCTAAGCAGATCGATTGCTGATCTGATTTGAAAGTGTGAGGCAAAGACTTACGGGCCAGGCACCACCATCTCTAAGGGTCGGTCACAAGAAATGCAGTGGAAGTGAGCCAGGAGTCTCCTGTTTGAGAACAAAAAAGAAACAACAAATCAGATAGGGGAATGGTTGGAGCAGGGGGTAAAAGATATGTTTGGCAACAACAGGAGCATGCTTCTTTTTTTAAACCAGAAGGCCTCAGAGCGGGGGATAAACGCAACCTAGCATGTTTATATCATGCAGAGGCATTTTTAACATACCCATTAAACTGAGTATTTATTTCCACAACGAACAATTCCACTTTAAAGAAGCCAAGTAAAATAAAACAAACATTCATTGGATTCAGAGTTCTGCTGATGGAAATTCATGAAAGCATAGTGGAAATTCTCACCAACTATATGTTAAAAATGCCCCCGGGGAGTGTCGAACTCTGAATTTGCTGCAGTATCAGGAATTACAGCATATTCAAAAAGGAGAGGGCAAGACAAAGAAACAGGCAGGGCTGGAACATGAGCCACATTTGACTTAAAATTATATTTTACTCAATTACTTAAATGCAGTTAATAAGATTACTTTCCATGCATTTAATAATTTCCCCCCTTGCCATCTTAAAAAATACAATAGTAATTTTGAAAGGAGTTGGGCAACCACAGGAAGACTTTAGAGGGAGGACATCTGGTACAAGAGGCTCAGCCGGTGCACCATGGGTAAATACAGTTACTATGAGAAAGGATAAAAGATGTCCCTGAAAGGATGGGAAAATCTGGCCACTGTACAGGTAGTCCTTCACTTATGATCCTAACTGAGTCTGGTCATTATGTTCATAAGTCATGATAGTTGTAAAGTGAGTCACCAGGTGAACGGACCCATTCTTATGACCTTTCTGGCAGTGGCTGTTAAGCAAATGCGGCAGTTGTCAAGTGAACCCAGACAACTGGAAGTAAACACCGGTTTCTGGAAAAAACGTCATAAGTTGTGGTCATGTGACTGTGGGGCGCTGCAAATGGCTACAACTATAGGCAGGTTGACAAGTGCCCAAAATGTGATTCCCGTGACCACAAGGGAGAGAGCAATGTCAGAACTTCAAAATCAGGCTGTAAGTTCCTTTTTTGGGGAGGCGGGGGGTGGGGTGTCTGTTATAACTTCAAATATTTGCTAAGTGATAAGTTGAGGACTATCGTATCTCCACAGCCAGTGAGTTGCAGATAAAATAGCATCATCCAATTACATTTGACTAAGGACAGATTGCAAAAGGGTTTCACGAATGTAAAGATGATCTGAAGTATGATGATGGTTTGTTTGTGCTCAGAAAAGGAAAAAGAGAGAGAGAGAGAGAGAGAATTTGCCTCTCCAAAATAAGGTTTCCCTTCCCACCCCCCCAATTTGGAGAACTCCAGACAGATCCTTTATGGGAGAGCTGCGTGGGGTGCTTTCTCCTTCCAGCCCCAAAGGCAGTGAACGAGATCACTAGCTTTCTTTCACCTCCCTTTCTACACAACGTTTGATCCACTCCGAAGACCCTAGTACCAACAATCCACGCCATTACCAGCTATTAAAACTGATAGGGGCACCACATGTTAAACTGATCACCTCCTCTAGATCTGAGGAAATTGTAGCTGCCCTGATGCTACTGACTAACTCCCAAGCGGTCTCCCAGAATGGCCACTTGGAAGAATGTGGGAGTTGGAGTTTAGTAACCTCGGGGAGGCCACAGGTTGCCTATCCTAGACCCAGCTCTGAGCTCATTCTTGCTGTTTGGGAGCAAAGAGATTTCCAAAATAGTCAAACTACATCACCCTTCACCCTCCTGGTGTCCACCCCGTCAGATTGGATGTCAGCTCCCATCGTTCCTTCGGGAGGGCTGGCAAAGTCTAATAATAGACTTCTCACAACTTCTTGTGAAAGCAACTGTTCTTGTGGACTTTCAAGTTTGCTTTAACAAAAGAAAGAGTGGTCTTTCCCTCCACACTGCACCAGCTGCACTTAGTCCATATCTGTTTTCTTTCCAGGATCCAATCTGGGTCGGTCACTGGGACCAGAAGTTTTGTCTTCTGAACTTTCGGACTTGTGCTGAAGCCCATCCTCAGGGAACTTTTCTATGACACAGAGATGTTCCCTGAAGATGGGCTCCAAGCATGAGTCCAAAAGCTCGGAAGATGAAATTTCTGGTCCCAGTGACCGACCCAGATTGGATGCTGCAACATTATCCTGGGACACGTATATATTTGCCGTCATTTGTGTTTTCTTTCCTTTTTCCCTCTGTTTCATTGAAGGCTGGTGTATCCACTGCACCACTGCCTGGCAGTTTCCTTGTAAGGAAATAAGATCATTGTGGTGACTTTCCTATCCCAAATATGACACACCTTCACCTAATCCCTCACGACATCTCAGGTCTGGGATGTGGGACCCTGAATCAGGAACCGGTATTGTCCCCAATGCTGAGTGAGAGAAATCCCAGCAGAAAACTTGCCAAGCCGCTTTTTTCTCTGAAAAGTGTCCTCAAGAGAAACCGACACCCCCCCCAAAGTCCAAGGGAACCATGTGTCTTGGCAGCCAGAGACTCCCCCCCATGTTTACATCTTATTTCTTCATGCCTTCACATATAATCACTCTCTGATTTAATTAAAGGATTTTTAAAGCAAGACACCAGGGCAGACAGGACAACCCCTGGGATGCCAAGATAGCTAGACAAAGAGATTCTGCTGCATCTTATACAATAGACACTTAGCATAGGAGTGCTTGGCGTATTATCACCTAACAGTATGTAGCAGGAATTGCTGATCTGCACTGCTAAAGTAATCACATTCTTAGCAGCTTCCCCCTTCTCTCCCCTTTGTCAATAAGCTGTTGACACACAAAGCACAAATGCCCTCTGGTGGTGCAACCGAGTGATTGCAGCGTGCCATTCCAAAGGAAAGGACTGCAGGTAATCCTCGACTTATGACAATTGGGACCAGAACTTTGGTTGCTAAAGCAATGCGGTTGTTAAACGAGTCATGCTCAATTTTGCAGCTTTTTTGCCGTGGTCACTAAGCAACTCGGGCTCCCCTCGTTGACTTTGCTTGACTGAAAGCAACTGGGATGATCACAAACGGCCATCGCGTGAGCCCGGGATACTGCAATCGTGATAAATTTATAAATACATAGCGGCTGCCAAGCATCTGAATTTTAATCACGTGACCAAAGGCACACTGTAACGGTCACTAAGTGCAAGGACCAATCATAAGTTGCTTTTTTCAGTGCCTTTGTAACTTTGAATGGTTTTTAAAAGAATGGTTGTAAGTCAAGGATTACCTGTATTGACAACGTGAAGGTCTGGGAAAGCAAGTAAGAGTTCAGATAAGTATTCAGCAGCTCCAGGTTTGAGGGTAACATGTGGCCGGCTATCATTCTTGTTAGTAAAGAAAAATATATTATCTTTCAAATAAAGCTCAATTCCTGATTATGTGCAGTTTTTCTTGATCGTCGAATGGAAGATGGTTGCCTCGATTTTATTCTGGGATGGTTTTTCCACTTCCAAAACTTACCTATAATCTTGAGGTCTCCTAATGGCATCAAATTCCAAACACTTAACACCCCTCCCCACAAACTGGTGATTTTTGGGGACGGGGGGGAGGCATAAATCCTGTTATGGTCATGGCAGTGGCTTGGAATCATTTACATTTTCTACCAAAGCTCTATTTTTGTTGTTGGACTGGGGTGGAGATGGGGAGCTTCCTTTAATTTTCTCAAAATACGCCAGGTACTTGGAGATACTGAAGGGAAATGTAAATGATGATTCAGCACGTTGACATTCTCCTTAAGTAAAGCACATTTTGGCTCAATGTATGTGGTATCAGGGATTACAGGCTGTGTGCAAAGACCCACATATGCATTTTCTCTTCTTATTTTTAACCATACCACAAGTGTAGGGTAGGAAGTCAAGGCTGACAGCTGTTGCTACTGAACATCTGCCCATTCTTGTACTGGGCTTTCCTAATGCTACAGCTGTCTTTCTCTAGCCTCGCTTACCTTCTGATTCCTGCAGCCTCGTCGCCTTCATCTTGCGGAACCCTTTGCTTCAACTGTTTCCGAATATCTTTCCAACGATCCTCCAGCTGCTGCCTGAATGGATCCAGTTCCAAGCGGTCCAGCTGTTCAGAAAGAAATTCAGGCATTCTGGGGCTCAAGGCACTGGGACCAAGCCTGGATTAACCGTCACACCATGTGCAATACACATGCACCTATTAACCTCACTTCAGCAGAATCCAAACAGTAATGCGGGCCATTTCTCTCTCCTGAAATAAGTACCTATAGGTACCTGTCAACTTGTCACATAGCAACAATATTTTTGCTTTTAGAGTTAACAGTACTGGATATTTGTTTGATATGCAAATGAAAAGTTTTACTTCCAATGCAGGGGCAAAGTTCAAGCACAGAGTAGAAGGTTTGAAGAAATATGCAGTTGAGTTGGAAAAAGAATAAAACAATAATGGGACTCAATCTGCATCCTCATGAGAAAAGGCTGGAATATCTGAAATTCCTCAGCTTTGGGAAAAGGACAGCTGTAAGGAAACATGGTTGAGACATAGAGAATCAAGCATGGCCTACAGAAAGTAGAGAAGGAAAGCTTTTTCTCCTCATCTTACTCCTTTTCTGCTCTTTGCATAACTTTCCTTATTCTGAAAGTGAAATTCAGATACTTGGCAACTGACTCATATTTATGATGGTTGCAATGTCCTGGGGTCATGTCATCACTTTTTGTGGCCTTCTGACAAGCCAAGCCAAAGGGGAAGCCAGATTCATTTAATAACTGTGTTACTAACTTAACAACTGCAGTGATTCACTTAACAACTGTGGTAAGAAAAGTCATAAAATGGGGTGAAATTCATTTAACAACTGTCTCAGTAAGCAACAGAAATTTTGTGGTCATAAGTCAAGGACTACCTATATCTGTGTATGCATGCAAAACATCGGGACCAGAAGTCATTCCATCAAACTGATTAGAAGCTGATGGAAAATAAAGGTAGTCCTTGGGTTACAATCAATTTTTTAAGCGACCATTCAAAGTTACAATGACACCAAACAAGGGAGACTTACAACAACTCCTTAGAGTTCCAGACATTGCAGCAAGCTGAGGTCACACGATTGCCTTTCCTGCCAATTTCCCACAAGAAAAATCCAATTGGGAAGCTGGCAGGAAGTCAGAAGTTGCGATCACACATGAGATCCTCACTTAATGAGCAATGTAATCCTTGTTTAACAACAGCAACCAGAATTGCTGTTAACTGCTGTGGTTACGTGACATGGTCACATGACATCATGCTTTACAACTGCACTGCTTAACAAGAGTCCCACGTCCAATTACCGTTGTAATCTAGGACTACCTTTAGACAGAAGATAACTCTTCACACATAACATAATTAACCAATGGAATTGATTACCGTTAACACCTTCTCATTGAAACCACAAGGAGATATTTTGCACATGTTAGGAAGAACATGGAAAGGGAATGAAGCAAAGTATTTCATTCCTTTTTTGCACGTAGGATAGGTTACCACAAGACCGGCAGCTTAAGGCAGACAGTCTGATTTTTATTTCAACGTTGCCAAGGTTGTGGAACAGAAGAGAAGATGTAGATCATCTTCAAATCTCTCTTAAGGGACTAGGCAGTGGAAACAGCAGTGATGTCAAAAAGCCCACAGGCAAACATAAGAGGTCTGGGAGCTAATGTAGGCATTAGGTCTTGGCAATCACTATTCCCTAATAAAGGACAAGCCAGCAATAGCTCCTGGGCTGTAGAATCTGCCATTTGGGGAAAGTGAAGCACTTATGGAATGGGTTAAAATCAAAAGCAGGAAGACTTCAAACACATTCAGCAAACAGAAAGGAGGACATCTGCTGTTCTGCTGGCACCCTGTTCTTTGTATTGTGTGGCAATACAAATCTGGTGCTGTTCTCTCTATAGGCTTGATTCTTTAAAGAACATTCCCTCTGCTGGTGCCATGTCAGCAGGGAGATAAAACATTGTAACATGATTTTTTTCCCTATCATAAAAATCAGCAGGCAGCCATTGCCATGTATATTTTATATGCTTGAAAGACTTATGCATGATTTAAAAGGTAAAAAAGATAATGAATGAATAGCTGAAAGCAAAGATGTTTCTCAAATATAGAATATATAGTTATACTGAATGCTATTGGTATAAAATGCTTTTAAGTAGTCTATTTTTACTTTTCTCTTATTTCCTGCCTTCTCTTATTTCTCTACATTGCCTAACTCCCAACACAACAGCATAACGGACACGTGCGTATCCATTTGCATGACTAGCACATGTAATATTAGCCCACAAACAGTTATTTGGGCTTCTATTTAGGGCCTGCGCACAAAAATAAAGATGTCGGCCTAAACTTTTGTGCCTGGGATCAGCAAATGGTTACGGGAAGGATTTATCTAACAAGTTAAACAGGCTTTCCTGAACTGGGAAAATCCTAATCTAATGTTCTGATATTATCTGCTATTTTCTTGTGTACATACCAGTATATGGGAAGCTGATTCCTTAACATCAATTATGTCAGACCTTTAAATTTATCAAATCTGGATCTCATTCCTTTTTTCCTTTCCTTACTTTTCTGCTGTGGCAGTGGTGGATTTCTGATCCTTTTCAGGAAGACTTTCTTAAGAGTCTTAAGGGTATGTATTATACATTTCTTCCTTGAGGCTTGTTGATATAAAACTGTGAAGAAGTTAACTGGTGGGCTTTGTTTAAGTCCTTAGTTTGACTTGCATAAGTGGAGATTTATCATTGGTATGATTCTTCCCCACCCCATATTCAAGTAATACTTTCACTGCTACACAGGCTGAAGCTTGTCTCATTTATTTTAAGAAAAGAATACAGCACTGTCCAAAAGAAGACACTAGACTGGCATTAAACATCGCTAGAAATAAGTGAATAGGAATTATTGCAATCCTCTGCAATAGTTCCATTGGGTACATTCTGTCGCCTGGAAACAGTTGCTCCTTGAAACAAGTGTCTCTCAGGACGCCGTTCTGCTTGCACTACCCTTATCAATATGAATTTGCCAGGGGAGATAATCAGGGAATCTGGAGCTGGGTGCTGTAACTATGCTGATGATATCCCTTTTCTCTATAACATCTTCAGGTAATAATCAGGCTTCCTTGCATCCATGCTTGTACTTGATAATGGCTGGATAATGGACAATAATAAACTGAAACTGGGTCCAGAGTTACAGGTTCAAAGAGGTGGTAGAACCATCTTAGTTTTCTAGACTGAGGAAATAACCAATAGCACTTTTCATTAGCTTTGGTTGATGTACCAATTTTGGTTGATACACAAAATTCACCCTTTAAATGGCACATATTAATAACATCCAAATTTGACTCCTGTGATGTACTCAATGGGTGACTACTTTTGTATCTATCCTAGAAACTTCCATTGGTTCAGTAGTCACCAGCCAAATCTGTCAGGAAGAACCACATTATACTCGTGTTAAAGACATTGGACTGTCTACCAATCTGCCTTTGGGTGAAGTGTGAAGGGGTGTTATTATCTTATTATCTTTAAACCGGTATCTGATTCAGTTCCAGACTCTCTGAGGAAACACCTCTACAAGATTCCCCAGCCCTATCCACTCCTAGAGATTATTTTGGAAGTTCATCTACAATTGCTGTAGCTTAGGTCAAGTCTTCTCTCTAGCCCCTCCATTCTCTGGAACACATTCCCTGCTGGGTTATGGGACCTAACAGCCTTGTTTCCTTTCAAAAACGGCCTAAATACACCTTGTAAAATGTTTTTAATTGTTATTGCTAGCTTTTCCTACTGTCTTGAATTTTAATTTCAATGTTACTGTAAAGTACCAAGGGACTTTGGTAGTTGGCAGTACAATAAGTTTAATTAATTAATACATGAATAATGAATATGTGGTTGATTTGTTTCTATATAGTTTTTCCTTAGTGTTCATACCACAAGGGGTTCTTAGTTCTTTTACTTTTTTCTAGATTGTGATTTTATAAATATTGCTCTGTGCCCTGTGCTCTGCATTTCTTTATATTACTTGTTTATGCTGGGATCGTATTTTCTGCAAGAAAGCCTTCTCCTACAAGAAGTAGAAGGAAAGGCTGATAGAATTAGCTCCAAAAATATTCCATGCAAAGAGGCATTCTTTTTATTTTACTGTTCCTGCCTTTCTATTATCCGTGCTCCAAGTAGTTTATGATAGAAAAATTTTCAGTGAGACCTCATAAATAGTAATAAAATTAACACTTTCTTCTTATTTTTGCAAAAACAGGATCAGCAATAGGAGCTGAAGAATAAAAAATAACAATGTAAATGAAGCAAAAGACAGGAAAATAGTAATCTTGATTTGTTGCCTACACAATAAAAGCATAGGCATTGAGGAGATCTCCCTGCAGAGGCTTCTTTGCCACTAGAGAAAAGGATCTATTTCCCCCCTTTCTTGTCATAGCTCATTCGGCAGGGGTACCTAAATAATTGGAGGGAACAAGAGGGCTCATAATTTTCATCTCAGTTTGTTTACCACCTCTTTCAGCTTCCTACTCTCTAGTGGCAGTGAAGCCAAATCCTCAAATTCCCAGCCAGAGATATTAATTCCTAGTGCACCTGGGAAATACCAGCTTGGGGGAGAGACGTGTGTGTTAGTGTCCTTTAGAACAAAAACAGAATTTTCACTGTGTCCAAAAAGAAGCTAGAAGTCAGTATGCAGACATAATGTGCTTCATGTTCACCTGGTTATAGGGGAAAACACAAGCGATGTATTCTACCATGTATACATGTTCCTGGCCAAGGAGAAAAGCACCAACATTTCTGTAAGGTGCTCTGCAGCCTCACTGCACACCACAATGTAGAGCACTAGCACAAGTAGTTCTCCTGCTGATGGGGTTGCAAATGGCTAAGAAGGATACATCTTGCTTACCTTGGAGTCCATTTCAATCAAAAGTTTGTCCAGCATTTTCTGCCAGTCTTGCTCTTGCCCAACCATCTTATTTAGCAGTTCCTGCATCATCTTGTGTAGCTGTTCTGTGGTGGCATCAAACTGGCTGCGACTGACCTTTGCCGCAAGGGCAGTCTTATCTGCTTTCTGAAAATGAAGAGAAAGGACAGAGATAGATCTTTGGTCTCATTGATATCTGAGGATCTCTCCCTCTTCTGCCCTCTCCCAGCAATCCCATGGACAGGTGATCACAATCTGGGTACTTGGTAACCAGCTCACACTTATGACAGTTACAACATGATTTGTGACCTTCCCTGCCTGCTTCCCACGAGCAAAGGCAGTGGGGAAGTCAAGAGAGAAGGTCACAAGTTGCTTGGGAAAATCTTCCCTACTTGGATACCTTTCCTGATCCTTGCTGCATCCGCATACCTCCCCAGACATTCATACACCCTTGTATACCCTCTCCTATCGAGCAGCAGTCAGTCCAGCCCTGTTATATCTGCACTGCATCCCTCTGGCCACCCGTGCACCCCTCATTCCCTCTCCCACCCAGCAGCCACTCCAAGCCCCGCTACGCTCATGTTTCTCCCCCCCGCCCATTCGCATGCCTTCGTGCATCCTCTCTACCCAGCCATAGTCATCCCAAGTTCTGCCATGCTCATGCCACACCACCCTATTAATGCGTCCTCACAAACCTTCTCCTACCCAGCAGCAATCGCCCCAAGCCCCACTGCACTTGTGCTGCACTTCCCTGGCTGCTCCTTTCTTTCTTTCCAGCCCAGTAGCAGTCATTTACCTGCCTGCCAACCTGCTTGCAAAGCCACCTAAAACTTGCAACCTCCTGCCGGCTTCCCCACTGACTTTGGCAGAAAGTTGTGAGGAGATGCTTGCTTAATAATTCACGATCCTTGCTTAACAGCGGCAACTGGGACTGCAGGGATTACCATCACTAAGTGATGCAGTCACATAACACTGCACTGCACTTCCGCATGACTTAGGAATGGAAATACCAGCCCCAGTTTTATCAGGAACACCACTCAAAACAGAGAGTAAGCTTCCTATTTGTGACTGCCCCACAGGCTCCATTTGTAAATAAAACTTTCTCAGGAGTATCATGGTTCCCCAAGGATTCTATATCCATTGTATGTCAGTAAATCAAACTGCTTACCACATGGATTTCCGTCTCTAGGGAATCTTTGTCAACTTTTTCATTTTCCAGTTTCTCCAGTGATTTGTACAGTGCCTTTAAGAGAACACAAAGCAAAATGAACTCCAATTCCTGTTAAGTTTATCATCACCACTATCTTTACAAACAATCCCTAAGCAGATCTTCCCTATTTCCGTAGGCCTAGATATTGCCTATATTCTACCACATAAAAGAGATACATTAACATCCTATGGTTAATGTAAGGGACACATCCCTGCTGCTTATGGAAGTAGGCTTGCCATTTCCTTCTTCCAGGATGTTTTTTCAACTTCCTAGTCTTGTCTCCTACTTTATGCGGGGGGGGGGGGGGGGGGGGGGGGGGGGGGGGGGGGGGGGGGGGGGGGGGGGGGGGGGGGGGGGGGGGGGGGG
>JANHFL010009362.1:74439-90796 GCA_032468155.1 Oxyrhabdium leporinum | reverse complement strand
AACAGGTCCTCGGAATATACCCCTATTGCACAGCTCCAGATTTCGAGTTCAGCACAGCTAGAGTCACTGGGCCACCAAGTCCAACAGGCACACAAAAGTCCAGGAAAGCAGTCCATGAGTCAAACGAGTCAGGATATACGGCATGAGCACCCAAGGCTCAGAAATAGACACATTGCTGCAGGAATACTCAAGTCCTCAGGGCAGGATTAAGTAGGCAACACCAGTGCAGCCCTTCATGAGAGGTAAGGTTGCCTCCTCATGATTAGTCTTGCTGACCAGTGTTGTGCCTATCTCCTCTCCGCTCTACATGTCCTTGGATCAGGAGGAGGTGTAGACTCCACTTCCTCCTCATTGCTAACTGGTGGCCGCTGCTCCCAGTCTTTGCCTGGAGCCTCCTGGCCACCTTACTGCAAAACTGTGGCTCACCTCGCTCAGCTTGAGCCTATGGATCGTCTGACTGACCCAGCTGAGGCTGCTTCATCAGGCTAATACTCTCTGAGCCCTGATCCTGACCAACACTCAGCTCTGTGCTTTCCTCTGCTGACTCAAACTCACCCTCTTCTTCTGAACTCTCGGCCAGAGAGGGATCTGAGGACAGATCCATAACATAGTTTTAAAATCCCTTAGTGGTTTCCCCATTCAAGTAATAACCAGGTCCCACTTTTCTCCAGGTACTCAAGATGTAGCCAAAATGATTTCAGGATGCCCCAAGTTTATATCTTCCATATCCTATTAGTGGTTAAAGTGTACACTAATTTTAAAAGGGCTATGTTTAACAGTGATGTCACTAAAGTAAACAACATTCATGTGATTCTGGTGTCATCAGGTCATGACCCCTACTGGATATGACATGTTTCATCTAATCCCATCAAAAAGGAAAAAAAAAAGCTGCTAGTCAAGCCTAGAGTGAATGATTAACTTAACCCTAGCTCTAATCCTATATGGATTCAAATCAAAACTATCTTCCCTTGTGTGTAATGTTATTAAATAAGATATTCTCTCTGTCCTTCTGTCCTCTCAGTCAAAAAATAATTTCATTGAACCATTTCAATCATAGATTTAAGCAAATCAGTCCCTTAAAATTGGCACTGACATGGGTTGTCTGTTACTGCTGGTAGCAAAGGCAAACCCACAACAATAGTATTTGTCCTGGCAGTTTTATCTGTGGCATTTGCCACCTTTCATCACAAAACTTTAATATCTACTTTGACTTCACTGAACCTGAATTGGGCACTTGTAGTCTTATATTTCCCATCACATTTTTTCTGTTATTTCTGTCTTGGGTTTTCAATCCTTTCCTTTATCAGTGAACGTCCCTCAGAGTGTGGACCTAGGCCCAATTTTGCTTATTTCTGATACTTTGTTTTCATTTCTTCTTTACAGTTTAGCTATCCTAAATCTGCTGATGACATCCAGATATATTCCTCAACCCCAGTCTTGGCGTGGACAATCTATTGTGGTCTTGCCTCTCCAAGTGCCTGAAATGTCCATCTGGATGAGTTCTCACCAACCTAAATTAAATTTGGACAAGTCTGAGCTTATTGTTTTTTCACCCTGATCATCCTTTCTTCTGCCTTTCACTTTTTGAGACTGCCAGGCACTGATGTCTCGGATGGTTTATAAGATCTGGACCTCTTAGCTATGTTTCATCAATACAATTATAAAATCTTGTCACTTTCACCTTATGAGTATCCAGAATTCGATCCATTTTTTTTCCTAAGCATTTGCTTCATGCCTTGGTGGTGCCTCATTTGAATAATTGCAACAGCTTTTTGGCTGATCTTTCTGAATCTACTCTCTGCCCTTTGGTTCAGGTCCAGAATAAGGCAGCCCATGTGATCCTAGACCTCCCCGGAGTCACCTTTATTTCTTCCTTCCACCAATATTTACATTGGCTAGGTCTTCAGAAGCACTACAAGTTTAAACAGCTGGTGCTGATTTTCCAGGCTGTGTGTTTAGGAACACCTACTTATTTGAACAACTTGGTAACAATTCTTGCTTCTGTGTGCTTAGTTCAATCGTGCAATCAGGGGTGCTTAGTTTTTCCTCAGGTCAGAGGAGTTGTCTCACATCTATGTCCTGCTCTTTCGATTTGACTCCCCATTAAACTATGTTTGGCTTTCAGTCTCCTCAAATTTAAAATGCTTCTTTTCTTTCAGTGGCTCAATAGTCGATGCTGATTTCAATTGTAGTAGCCTTGGGATTAAATGTTTAATAATTGTTGTATTTTGATTTTAGTTTACACCATTGCTTGCCTATACTGCTTATACTTATACTGCACTTAGGTATACTACATGCCCTTAAATACTAGCCACACGTATGTAAGAATTTTATTTTTCTGCAACAAAAACAAAGCTATAAAGAGACAAGAACTTCATGCCTTAATATTTACATTATCTATATACTATTAAAACTCTCATCCCATGATCATTAACTTTAAAATATTGCATCATAGGGCAACCTCAAATGGGTTAATTTACAGAATGAGTTAAATCTGTGACTTATGATTCCCATGGAATTGAACTTTGGCAAATCCTTATAAAACTTTTCCTGACATAAAAATTACCATAAAACAGTGTATGACATACTACAAAATTTCATAGGACATTTCCTTTGCTGATGTTTGACAGTATTAAACATCATAGTTCATTATAGTTCAACATGGGTTATTTTCAAGGCAAGTACATCTTTGAATGTATCCCAACTTTTCTAGTGAAGGCAGTACATTAGTTCTGTCATTGTTGAAGACACTGAAGAATCTGATAAGGAAATATTTCTGAAAGGATGACCCAATGGGTCACAGGTTGTCTACAATACAACTAAAACTCTCATGTCTGATTGTTTATAAACTTCATTTGGGCAAAATTGTCATAAGGCAACAGTTTTTGAATCACTGTATCTTAAATGGTCTTAATTAAAAATGCATCCAAAATCCAGAACCCATGATTCCCATGGGACTAAAATTTAGCAAACTTGTAGTCACTTCAGTGTGCATGCACGGCTATGCTACCATGCACCCACGGTCAACTGTGGTCACGTGATCACATCCTTTCCAACGTTACTTGCCAGCTTCCTACAAGGAAAGTTAACCACTTATGGTTACAGGTAGTCCTTGACTTACAAAAGTTCATTTAGTGACTGAAATTACGACGAAGTGACTTACAACCATTTTTCACACTTATGACCATTACAACATCCCCATGGTTACGGGATTAAAATTCAGATGCTTGGCAACTGACTCATATTTACAACAGTTGCAGTATCCCAGGATCATGTGATCACTTTTTGTGACGTTCTGATGAGCAAAGTCAATGGGAAAGCCAGATTCACTTGACAATTTGTGTTATTAACTTAACAGCTACAGTGATTCACTTAACAACTATGGCAAGAAAGGTCAGAAAATGAGGCAAAACTCACTTAACCAATGTTTCACCTACTGACAGAAATTTTGTGGTCAAAAATCAAGGATTACCTGCCTTTTGTTTATCTGTTTAGGTAAGGAAATATCTCTGAAACGATGACCCTATGGGCCATGGGTTATTTACTATTCCTTCTTTCTGGGCTATTCTGGTTAATAGCTTCTTTAAGCCTTATTATACAATCTTCAGCAAGGACAACAATCCTGATCAAAAGCAGAACTGATATCCACTACATTCCAAACAGTTTCCAAGAACTTCTTGTCATTTTTTTGATCCCACCTACTAACTTTGACTCAAAGTTACGTACACTGATCTCTTTCCGTTTCTGGTGATGATCTTCAACAAGATTGCCAGTAGTGGCATTCAGCTTCTCACAATCTTCTTGGACTTGCAGGATTGTACTCTGGATTTGGTTGAGCACCTCTTCATCCTGATTGGAAAAAAGCATGAATACCAAAGTTAAGAAGTAAAAAGTGATAATCTTATTAACTTTCCTGTTATATTTTTCAGAGTTCAAGCTGCTGCCTTTGGGTGACTTGGGGTAAAAAATGAAAGCTCAATCCATCTCTTCATGACAAATAGGGAATCCTGCCAAGAAAGTTTTCTCCAAAAATCAGCAGGAGATATTTTATTTGAATATAATAAAATAAACTCAAGATATATATGGAATAATATAAATGGATCTTTATTGTATAACAGGGCCAGACGTTGTCTACAACCTGGGCCCTGGCTTACCTGTACTCAGGACAATCACTGTTATATATATTCTGACTTCCCATTAAAATGTTGGAAGAAACAAAATGGGAATACTCTTGACATAGTAATGGAAGATAAGATTCATATCTAGGATACTGACATGCTCTTTGGGTACTACTTATTCTCACAACTTTTAGGCTTAGATTTATATGTGGCAACCTAAAAATCATATCAGTCTGAAAATGTGGGAAATGCTCTGCCAACATCCAAGTTCAAGAAGCACATAATACTAAAAGTAATTATGTCAGATTGGGGTCCCTGCATTCGACCTTAAAGGCACCCTTGGAAGAGTATCTAAGAATAAGAGAGAAAAATAAAAGTTCACCAAAAAATTCAAACAAAACAAAGCCCCTATGACCTTGGAAATTGGCCATTTGAACAGACTTTTCTCCACATAGTTCTAAAACCCTGATACTCTTTAAGAACAAAACCAAAAATCTTGCATAAGGTTGAACTTTGCGCCACAATTTCTTCAGCTATTTTAAACTAAAGATAAAATAGCGGACAAATCAATGGAACAAGAGCAAAGCAAAGCATAACAGGCTTACTAATGGAGTGTTATAGGAGATAGGGTGAAATTCCAAATATCAACAATCTTACTGAACTTCATGATGTAACATAAGGTTTAAGATAAGCCTGGCCAAGGACATGGGGCTGCATGAAGCAAAGTTTGGATTCTTATTTTAAAAAATTGAAATTGTGTAAAAGTATTCAGTTTAATCAGGAATGAAACAATATACTTGAACCCTAGAAATGATTCTTAGAAAGCACTTTTGGGAAGTTGGGAACCTGCTAGTTTCAGCGGGTAAAATATTAAAACCTCCTGAAACAGGAAGACAATCATTAGGCAGAGTATGATACTTATAGTTCCTCTTTCCAAAAGTACCAAAAGTAATTTCTATATCAACAATATTGCAGTTGTTGTGTTGTTATCATGAAATACGAAGTATGTTTAAAACAGCTCTGTTTCCATTTCCCCACACAAGAAAACATGCAACATGTTGAACTTGTGACTGCTTGAAAAATCCTCAAAGGGAGAAAGTACTTAGAAAGCCTCACTAATACTGCCATGGCTGAGATTATTAAGAAATCATTGTTTAAAAAAGTTAGCTTAGCGTGATGTATGGACCAAATCAGTAAATAATATGATCTTAAAGTTGTATGAATCTGCAAAACATTTCCCTCCCCACTAGCAAGCACGTAGCCACTATCGTTGGAGTAAAAGGTTGTGATAAAGCTCAGAGGCAGAGACTATGTTCTGCATACAAAAGCTCCCAAATTCAGTTCCTGGCTTCTCCGGGAACAGCTGGCAAATACTGGTATCTGGCACTCTTAGAAAACACCATCAGCCAATACTGAGCCAGACAGATTATCCACATCTTTACAAGGTTCCAACGGGTTAGGCCTCCCTATCCAAACTGTGGCCCAAAGCATATCCATTCTTGTCCATCTTGCAGAGCACTACCGTTTCCTTAGCTTTAATTTATTAAATTTCCACAACGCCCATCTCATCTGAGTGGGCACTTTACAAAACTATCCGGTTGAAAACTGAAAAGAAGAGCAGTCTGAGCCATCTTCTTTCTGGCCTTACCTGGCGTTGCTTGGGTTTCTTCGTTTTGGTTTCTGCCTGCCTCAACATGAAGTTGTTGACTGAGTCCTGCAGCTGCTCGTAGCGCTTGAACAACTGGCTAACCTTCTCACTGACATCTAAGCTGCAGGCTGCACACGTGCTTTGGACTTGAGCTGCACCAGAGTCTGGGGTGGGTGGCATGCTCATGGACAGCAAGGTTGACGAGGAGGACATCATGTTCTCTATGACAGATCTAAGCTTGTCTAACTGTGAGCAAGTGAGAAAAGCAGGAGTTTGGTTTCTTGAAAAGGAAATCCTGGTTTTCATCTCTAACATATAGTGGTGACAGAAACAAGCCATTTTAATTTGTTGGGCTGAATCAGTATTTCCTGGCTTGGTGACTTTATTTTGGTTGGGTCTGTAATGGCCAGAGTCCACAGACTTGGGACATGCACAATAGGAGTATTTTCATGGGGGTGGGGAGGGGGAGGGAGTTCCAACATTGTTAGTTCCAGGACACCAGATTGGAGGATATCATATATGCATCTGGATTGATCCGTTAGGGCAAAGCTGAGATAAATCTAAAATATATATAAAGCTAAAATAACCTTCTAACGGTAGAATTCAGGTGCATTATAATAATGTTGAATATGTCAATAATCATTTTAAAAGTTTCTAGAACTTCCCTGAAACTAAATTCCAACTCCAAAAGGCAGCTTCCACTGATGTTAATGAGAGCTTCCCACTAATATTTTGTCCATGGGAGTAATAGGGAATAATAGAAAGAGCTTTGGGGAGTGATTTAGGACTTAGTGCAGGGAAGAAAAGGTCTGCTGCTGCTGAAAATACCCCCCCCCTTCCACTGCAACAATGTGGAACCTGAGCAAAAAACCTTCCAGTGTGGCAAGGTTTGACTTTGTTCAATAGGTCTTCTCCCATAGGCATTTGCAGCCAGCCACGATAACACCAAATGATGGAAGATGTATTATGGTGTTATAAAGTAAGCAATTTTTCCATTATATTAGTGGGGGGAAAATGAGGGTTCCCCATCAGACT
Organism: Oxyrhabdium leporinum; assembly: GCA_032468155.1. Taxonomy (NCBI): domain Eukaryota; kingdom Metazoa; phylum Chordata; class Lepidosauria; order Squamata; family Cyclocoridae; genus Oxyrhabdium; species Oxyrhabdium leporinum. The sequence continues at coordinate 83,995 of JANHFL010009362.1, read as the reverse complement.
GAACTGAATATCTAAAGCAGGGGTGTCAAACTTGATTTTATTGAGGGCTGCATCACGGTTGTGTTTGACCTTGGGGGGCCAGGGTGGGTGAGGTCAGGGTGGGCGTGGCCAGCTTGACGTCACTCGTGTTGGGGGTGCCTGTGGCAGCTTGAATGCTCTGCCAGTGAAAACGAGCTCCCAAGCTCCATTTAGTCTATGATGGCCTCTTGCAACCTTCTGCCAGCGAAAATGGAGCTTGAGAGTGCCACCCACGGCCCTCACGAGCTACATTTTCGCTGGCAGAGACACTACGGGCCGGTCCTTCGCTGTTTCCAGGGCGACCCCGTGGGCCAGATCTAAGCACCCTGCAGGTCAGATCTGGCCCCCGGGCCTTGAGTTTGACACCCCTGATCTAAAGGATAGCCTCTTGGCACTCTCCAGATAAGCTGGATAACAGTGTCCACTTCTCTTGAGGGCTAAGGTTAATAGGAGTCATAGCCTACACCAGTGGTTCTCTGTGGACCTCTGGGGGGGCTGCAATGTTGTCACAGGGCATCCACAAAGGGTTGAAGAAATGTTGTGTCTGGTGGTCCGTGGCTGCAAAAGGTATTTAAAGAGGGCCCGTGGTGAAGAAAAGGTTGAGAATTACTAGCTTACACCATTTGGAGAGTGCCAAATTGGAGGGACTTGCTGCAACAAATCAATATGTTTTGCCAACAAGCAGGAACAAAACGCCTGGCTTCTTGTCTCTTTGATATGCAGAAATTAGCAAATGAAAAATTTAATCAACTGGGAGCTAAAGATTATCCTCCTGCTAATAGCTGCAGATCAAAAGCTTGTTTAAGGAATAACTCCATGTGTATGGTTCTAAATCAAGAAATAAAAGCTCTGCAAAGCAACAAAGGGCAGACTAGTTGGGCAGGAACAACCACAATATTCTAGCCAGATGTTTCTTTCTGAAGCAGAAAAAGAGGCAGGGACCCATATGATAAACTTTGTATTCTTTAATCCTGTAAAGTTAAATGCCAGCCCAGATATTAAAGGAGGGAAAGCTGTGACAATTTCTTTAAATTATTATAAAAATAAAATTCCCCCTTTACTGAGCCTTCCCACAATTTGCCTATTTCCATCAGTTGTCCTTTTCAACCTCCTGATAGTACAAGTTACAAACTCAGGGAGGGCTCCAGATTCCAGAAACTAATTCTGAGCCGCATCTCTCAATAAAGTTAGAAGCTACCCATAAGGTAATGACACTTGGGACATGTTGAAGACGAGCTGAAAAAAGTGAATCTAGTGAGCTAATCATCAGGAAAGCATCATTTATTTCTATATCTTGTTATTACTAGTTAATTGTTAATTGCAAGATAAATCCTGAGCTGAAAATTATTGTTCCTGAAATAGAGGCAGCTTTGCTTCAATCAGGTCTTATTTAGAATTGCTTGAACTTGTGCCATCCATTTATTTTCCATTGGAAAACCATCTTTGCAAACCCTATCAAATTAGGAAAAATTCCAGGGGGCTGTTGATGGCCAGGAATAAGGGAAGATAAGACCACAGCACTGTGATGCTTTTTCAAACTGTGTAGTTACTCCTACACATTTCAGACATTTAACTTCTCAAACAGAACTTGATTTAAAACTCTGGGTATAGTCAGGCAATGCATACAAGTCAATTACTAAGTTAGGTATTCAGGTAGCCAGTAACTCTGAAAACTGACCATGGTGCCTACATAAAGGTAAAGCAAGAGATGAAACATCAAACTTGGCAAAGCCTTTGTCTTGGATTGGCTCTCAAGCCTGATTTTTTTTTTGTTTTACTTCATCTCCTGCTTATATCTCAAAAGCTTCTCACCGTGAATGTGTGGACAACATTGTGAGCTTTGTCATTTATTAGCTTGCAAGTTCAACATTCTAGTCACTAGCTAGAAAAGTCATCAACAATTCAACACATTTTCGTTAACAAAGGATTTGTCCACAATGCGTAGGAATAAATATAAATTCTAGAAAGGACACAGTAGTCTTACACACACATACAAATACACCATGTTTTTCCCAGTTACTTGGGTTCTTTGTTATTTTTGTTGTTGTTGTTTCGATTAGCTAAACACATCCTGACTTCATTTGCTGACCTGCTCCTGGAGGTAATAGGCATTGTCGGTCATTGACTGCTCCAATTTGGCTTTCCCTGTATCTTGTTTCTGTCTCAGCTCCTTTAGCTCTTTCTCTATATCATGCACCGTTGCTCTGCACCACAAAACCAACAAAAAAGAAGTGTCACTCAGCAAATAAAAAAAATGGAGTAAATGACATATACGTGTGTACTTTGTCCTCTATAGAAACTAATACATGGTTTCCAAATGTAATCCTGAAGTTTGTCCCCTTCTCTTGAGGTTCCCTGCAAATAGGATGGAGGTGTCCTTAAGGGTTTAGTGATGTCCACCTGGAAATGCAAAATGCTTTCTATAAAACTGCAAGGGCAAGTGAGCAGAGCAAATCATCTGCAGGTTAGAAACTGGATTAAATAGTAATATCTCCACAGGCTTTGAGCTAGAAACCCTTCTTGATTTTTTAAAATCTTTTGGTTGTACAACTATATCACAGGAATCAATCCCCATAGTAAAACACCCCACTACTGTGATAAGCACGTGGCCACAAGAACCACATGGTACAAGCTGACCACCACAGTTCTTCCTATTTGGGGGCCAAGAGAGAGGAAGTTATTGTTCATGTCGTAACTACCTGTAATAACAGATATTGTGTAACCAGATCTTTATGCTGAATCTTGGTAAAATGCATGATTTTTAATAAAAGCATTTTTGTATTGTACCTAATATATGCCACCTAATGAAGTCAAAATTGCATAATAACATGGCACTTTTTTGCTCAGTTAAATGTTGTTCTGAAAATGGAAGTGAGCAACATCCATAAATTTCATAATCTAGGTTTGGGACTTCAATTCAGAAAGGGTACCATCCAGTTCCTTGCTGTTACTGGAAGAAAAACTCCCTTTCTGATCTCAGCTAAATTCCAGACCTGGCTCCAATTCCTCCCTCTCCAACAGATAACTTTCTTTTTTTTTTCAGGTGGAAGCCCTTATAAAATGTGCCTTTAAATGAGAAAGAGCTCAATTACAATAGTTGGCTTCACAAATCAGAATAGACCACTGTGTTTGTTTGTGTTTTAACATGCTATCAACCAAACCAACTAAAGCTATTCAGTAGGCCATGGTTATTTATTTATTAGATTAATGTACCATTCTTATTTTGTAGAAATAAATGTTCCCTTCTACTATTTTTCCTCAACATCCAGTTGGTTTCCATGCCTAAGCCAGGACTAGAACTCCTGATCTCATATTTTCTAGCACAACATTTAATCAGAAAGCCCATTTGTGTATTACAACAAAAGCACAGACCAGTAACATATTAAAATCCATGTTCACACTTTGCAAGGTATATTAATAGTTTTGTAACTAACTTGCTATATTTGGTCTATTTTCAAAAATGTGAGCAACACTGAATCTTATATTGAAGGGTAGCATGGAAATGTTTAAAATGCTGCTTTGGACCATCAATCAATTTTGATAAAAATTACACTACAAAAACATTGCTTATGCATCACTTCCCTTCAAGGCATCTGCAGAGAATGTGTCAAAAACTCCTAATAATAACTGTGCCTACACTACCAAAATTCTTGGCGGAGAATCAATTCAGAGATCCTCATTTTGATTATTTTGACCCTGTGGGCACTCTTGCAACCAGCATCATGAGGTATTGACCAAGGGTTTTATTTCGGCTGGTTTTGAAAAAGCAACTGAAGGAAGACCATTCTAATACCTTTCTGAGGAAAAAATATAGATTTTTTTAAAAAAAAATCATCAATATATGTTTTCTAGTGAATGGAATTGAAATCTCTGCTAGACAGGGCTTTTCTGTTTGTATCTGTCAGGAAAGCCATAGGAAAAACAATGACATTTCCCCCCAAAATTATCAAAGAAATATGACATCAGAATATTTGGTAATTGAGAGAGCCAGATGGTACACTGGTTAAGATTACAGTCTAGAAACCAGGAGACTCTTAGTTCTAATCCTTCCTGAGGCACAAAGCCAGTTACTCTCTCTTAGCCCGAGCAAGGAAGCAATGGCAAACCACTTCTGAAATCTTGCCAAGAAATCTTCAGGGACATGTCCAGGCAGTACCAAGCATCAAGACTAATTCAAAGCATCTCTGCCCCAAATCGGCAACAAAGCATCAAATTAAAACAGCTTTGTGCACTTTAATTTAAAAAGTCATTCATCTCCTTGGAAATGATAATTAGGTTGAGCTGCCATGTACTTTTGTAACCTTTTAATACTTTCTTACACAGCTTTTCAGAATAAAGATCTCTTTTCCTTTTCTTCCAACAGAAAGCACAATATGCATACGATAGTCTGCCATTACTATATTTAGCAAGATCTTAAGAACATCAATGAAACAAACATGCTTGGCCCATCAACAATATCATCTGTTCTATTGCTTTCTAGTCTTTTACCTGAGATAACCTATTTGCAAGGTGAGCTGATTCGCTCCCTCTATTTTCTCTACCTCTTCTCCCGGAAATTCTCCTTCAATTGCATTCTGAATCCTCCTTAACTAGAATCACAATTGGAAGGAAAAGTAATTTTTAGAAGTCAGGTTTGCCACAAACAACTGGAATTACAAAATTCCTTTATAGAATAAAACATCCTGTGGGAGAAAAGAGACAGCACAGCTTTCTTTATTGCAGGGAAGAGGTCTTGAGGCAGATCAGACCCCTCATAGTTTCAGTTTGCCTATGTAGAAATAAATGAAATATTATAAATACCTGAGGTTGGGCAAGGCTTTGGATTTGATCTAAGATGTTTTCAGATCCTAGCATCTGTCTATGATTTATTAAAGGAGTTGTGCAGGATTGCTGGACTGCAAGTGAAATTTCTCTGTAGCAGCAGCAGCAGCAGCATGAACTTGGAAGAGTCACATGGCTGCTTTAATGAATTTCTGACTGATGCTGTGTTCATGGTTCAATGTGTTCCAAAATACTTCCTGTGAATCAGAACCAATGCACTGCACAGCTCCGCAGACTGCAACTGTTCTACAGCCTCCAGCCTGACAACCTGTAGATATGTTGGATTACAATTTTTAGAACTGCTAGCCAGCAAGGGAATTTATTCCTAGCCATCTGGGAGGATATCCAATGAGTAAAAGATGATGGTGACCTATTCTAGAATGCCCAACAGTTCAAATAAATGCAAAATGCTTCACTACAAATTAGAATCACATGCTTCCAATTCTGCTAGGCTGAAGATACAAGACTTCCGTAAAAGTAGTTTTTTGCAGCTCCCCAAAGTTTGGAACCAATCTGCAATCATCTGCCAACACAAGGGTCACTCAGTCAGTATTCTTTCCCTTTTCCTTGAGGTGACTGACTGACCATACATAATGCCATCTCATAATCCAATCAATGTCCATTCCCACCCCTTGAAGTATTATCAGTCTTGAAAAATTTGCTTGCTTTCACTTTACACAAAAAGAAAATAAAGTGCTAGGATCCTTTCCCTGGTATGGGAACAGGATGCTGAAACTTTGTATGAGAGGTTATGATCAGCTTATTTATTTATTTAAGCCTAGAAAGTGGAGTCAGGAAAAATCTCTTGCCAAAGAGAGAATGAATTATCTGCAGTAGTGTACTGAAAAATGCCAGCCTTGCTGTGATAGTTAATAAATCTGTAATGGTAAGTGAGAATGACTTTGGGAGACAGGGGGAAGAGCTATGGCTTAAACCAGGGGTGTCAAACTCGCGGCGTCACATTGTCATCACGTGACATATCGTAACTCCCCCCCCCTTCGCTAAACCGGGGGTGGGGGTGGCCAGCGCATGACATATCCGTCATCTGGCTGCATAGAATAACATCACATCATCAGCACACATAGGCACTGCAGATGGGGTGGGGTATCTTTCACAAAATCCCTGCCTCCAGAAACAAGTAGCTTTCTCTGACATTCTGTAATTGTGTCATAAGTCCAGCCCATATTTTTAGAGTCCCAAAGCCTGAACTGGTGATCACTGCAATATCTTCAAGTAGTAATCAGGATTTGACTTGACATATTCAGCAAAATGCTGTCTGTGCTTGGTTTCAAAACCAAACACTTAAGCATAAAAACATCTCATCTTCCATTAAAAGGTTCAAGACTGGATAATAAAGCCAAAAATAACTACAGGGAGCTTCATAATATATTTAGAATAGAAAGCTATTGACTACAGATACCTTTAATACCTCCTTTAAAAAATATTGTAACAAAAGATTCCATTAGATTTAAAATAGAATTCAATACATTAGGCATCAATTACAGGTAGTCCTTGACATACGATCACAACTGAGCCCAACATTTCTGTTGTTGTTGTTGTTAAGTGAGATATTTGTTGAGTGAGTTTTGTCCCATTTAATTACCTTTCTTGCCAAAGTTGTTAAGTGAATCACTGCAGTTGATAAGTTAGTAACCCGCTTGTTAAGTGAATCTGACTTCCCCATTGACTCTGCTTGTCAAAAGATGGTAATCACATGACCTTGGGACACAGCAATGGTCATAAGTATGAACCATTTGCCAAGCATCTGAATTTTGATCACATGATCATGGGGATGCTACAAAAGTTGTAACTGTGAAAAATGGCCATTAAGTCACTTTTTTCAGTGCTATTGTAACTTTGAACGGTCATTAAATGAACTGTTGTAAGTTGAGGACTACCTGTACTTAATAAAGCACTTTAAACGAGTCATTCAGCTGCAGCCCATGTTCTATATAGCCTTCTAAAGCACCATCTCTTTGGAAAATCTGAAAGCAGCCATTCTCACAGCCTGATACCCCTTCTCCACTTACCACCTCTTTCTCAGATTTGAAATCTTCCTCCAAGGAACGCATAGCATCAAGTTTTTCTGACAGATTAGGTGGGATGGTAGCAAAGGTCTTATAAACTATCGAGAAACAAGAGGGGGGGGAAGCTATGAATATGGTTCATGTAGATCTTGTAACAAAATAATATATAATCAGTCAGACCCATGCCCACTGTCCCATTCCCCATCTTTTCAGAGTTCTGTTCCCTTCCCCGCCTGTGTTTCAAAGTAGTAGCATTCTTCATGATTTGAGAACAGGTTAAATATTACAGCTCATCTAGATAGCCCTAGAAATATAATTTCCTCCAATCCTTGAGAATGGGAATATGGCTGGTAGTGACTTTAGATTACTTCAGTGGTGGGCTGGCAATGAGACAAAGGCTATACTGTGAGACCCCATCTTAGAGAAAATGTTAGTGCAGTGTTCCCATAAGAAGCAGGATGTTTTGGTGAGCTGTTTTTTTGGGCTTTCCTTTTTATCAATACTATGAGATTCATCCCTTCAAAAGGATCCTGGCCTCTCGTGATTAAAAAATGCTGATCTCACACACACCCTCTGCTCCCACAAAATATATGGAATGATGATGATGAACACAATTTTGCTTTTCAAAAATACTTCAGCAATCTCTAGGTCAGTGATGGCGAACCTATGACATGTGTGCCAAAGGTGACACGCCATAACACTTTTGAGGACATACCAGCGTTCAACAACATCCAAAACCTGTTCTCAAAAACAGACTCCATTCTTGTGTGATTTTTGGTGGCTGGGTGAGAATGGGAAATGCTCTTGTCCAGCTTCCAGACCCCCCACTAGTTCCCTATGCTCTTGCTCAGCCTCCAGAACACTCCCAAATTGTGTGAAGGCCATAGAAGAGCATTGTCCAATGTCAATTCAAGAATGAAGGCCTTGTGCAATATGGAGCATCTTCACATAGGCCACAGGGGCCTGTCAACAGAAAGAGATCAGGTAAGGTAAACAGGGCACGGCAGATCCCAGGAAGTGCTGTGCCGCAGGGGCAATCAAAGGCCATTTTGAATGGCAAAGGTGGCGCAGGCCTCTACTTCAGGGCCAGCCTCAGCACTACCACTGAATGCCAGAGTTTGGGATTGCTAGATGGGGCAGGGGAAGATAATTGTTTTTCTTTAGTTTGGGCTGGGAGGTAGGAGGGGATGACATGTCAGCAGAGTCAAATTAGGCATTTTCTGAATTTTTGACATGCCAAGCCCAAAAGGTTCACCATTACTGCACTCTTTTTATTGATGCCTCCCTCTTCTTCACATGTGTTCTTGAGGTATCAGATGAGCTTTGAGGAAAGAATTATTATATTATAACATGGGGTGAGGGGGTTACATGCACATGCAATTCGTACATGCATCAGTGAGGAAGTCCTGTAGTCTGCGGAGATCAGAATGGCCACACTTGTAGTAGTCCAGCATGGCGATCTGGTCTCTGAGAGTTTGGTAGAGCTCATTCAGCTGGGAAATGGAGCGCAGGGCATCCAGCGTCTCTGCATAGCGAGTTGGAGCCACATTGGTCGAAGAGGAGGGAGTCTCAGAATACCCCGTAGGAGTGGTGGAGGGGAAGAGGGGAGATGATGGGGGTGTAGCTCCAACACCTAACACAGGTGGTACAGTCCATGGGCCTGCTGGAGCAGCAGGTAAGGCAGGAGGTTGATATCCAGGTAGAAAGAGGCCAGGCCCTCCAGGCTGGCCCAGATATCCAGTTGGGGCTCCAGGATAGGCTGGCTGAACCCCAGGGGCACCAGGATACTCTGCCTCAGTCCCAGGAGCACCTGGTTGGACCCCAGCAGCACCAGGTTGAGTCCCAGGAGCACCAGGATATGGAGCTTGAGCTCCAGGGCCCCCAGGATAGAGACCAGGTACTCCAGGATAGGGGGATTGGGCTCCAGGAATTCCAGGCTCGGCCCCAGGAACAGCAGGCTGGGCTCCAGGAGCACCAAGTTGGATCCCTGGAATCCCAGGATATGGAACTTGGGCCCCAGGTGCCCCAGGATAGGGGGTTTGGCCTTCAGAAACTCCAGATTGGGCTCCAGCAACACCAGGCTGGGCCCCTGGAACACCAGGATATGGAACTTGAGCCCCGGGTGCCCCAGGATAGGGTGATTGAGCCCCAGGTTGAGCCTCTGAAACCTCAGAATATGGAACTTGAGCTCCAACTGCCCCAGGATATGGAGCCTGGCCTCCAGATGCCCCAGGATAGAGGGCTTGGGCTCCAGGACCTCCAGGCTGGACCCCAAGATAGGTTGCTTGGGCTCCAGGACCTCCAAGCTGGGCCCCAGGTGCTCCAGGATAGGATGCTTGAGTTTCAAGACCCCAAGGCTGGGTCCCAGGTGCTCCAGGATAAGGGATTTGAGCTCCCAGACCTCCAGGCTGGGCCCCAGGTGCTCCAGGATAGGGGATTTGAGCTCCTGGACCTCCAGACTGGGCCCCAGGTGCTCCAGGATAGGATTCCTGGGCTCCAGGAGCTCCAAGATGGGCCCCAGGAGCTCCAGGATAGGGGAATTGGGCTCCTGGACCTCCAGGCTGAGCCCCAGGTGCTCCAGGATAGGGTGCTTGGGCTCCAGGACCTTCAAGCTGGGCCCCAGGTGCTCCAGGATAGGGGATTTGGGCTCCGGGACCTCCAGGCTGCGCCTCAGGTGCTCCAGGATAGGG
>JANHFL010009362.1:58132-74339 GCA_032468155.1 Oxyrhabdium leporinum | reverse complement strand
GCAGGACCTCAGGTGCTCCAGGATAGGGTTCTTGGGCTCCAGTAGCTCCAAGCTGTGCCCCAGGTGCTCCAGGATAGGGGATTTGGGCTCCTGGACCTCCAGGCTGGGCCCCAGGTGCTCCAGGATAGAGTGCTTGGGCTCCCAGACCTCCAAGCTGGGCCCCAGGTGCTCCAGGATAGAGTGCTTGGGCTACAGGACCACCAGGTTGGGCCCCAGGATAAGGGACTTGGGTTCCAGGACCTCCAGGCTCAACCCCAGGATAGGGTGGTTGGGTTTCAGGACCTCCAGGCTGGACCGTAGGTCCTCCAGAATAAGGTGGTTGGGCTCCAGGACCTCCAGCTTGGGCCCCAGGATAGGGTTCCTGGGCTCCAGGATCTCCAGGCTGGGCGCCAGGTACCCCAGGATAAGGGACCTGGACTCCAGGAGCTCCAGTCTGAGCCCCAGGTCCTCCAGCATATGGTGGTTGGGCTCCAGGAGCTCCAGGCTGGGCCCCGGGTGCCCCAGGATAAGGGCCTTCGGCTCCAGGGCCTCCAGGCTGGGCTCCAAGTGCTCCAGGATATGGTGCTTGGGCTCCAGGAGCTCCAGGCTGGGCCCCGGATGCCCCAAGATAAGGGCCTTGGGCTCCAGGACCTCCAGGCTGGATTCCAGGACCTCCAGGTTGGGCCGGTGGAACCCCAGGATAGGGAGCTTGAGCCCCAGGTATACCAGGATACAGAGCTTGGGCCCCAGATGGTCCAAGATAGGGAGCCTGGGGCCCAGGATATGCCCCGGGTGCCCCTGGAAAGGGAGCCTGCGCATCAGGTGCCCCAGGATAGGTCCCAGGTGCTCCAGGAAAGGGAGCCTGGGCTCCAGGAGCCCCAGGATAGGTCCCAGGTGCTCCGGGAAAGGGAGCCTGGGCTCCAGGTGCCCCAGGATAGGTCCCAGGTGCTCCGGGAAAGGGAGCCTGGGCTCCAGGTGCCCCAGGATAGGCCCCAGGTGCTCCGGGAAAGGGAGCCTGGGCTCCAGGTGCCCCAGGATAGGCCCCAGGTGCTTCGGGAAAGGGAGCCTGGGCTCCAGGTGCCCCAGGATAGGTCCCAGGTGCTCCGGGAAAGAGAGCCTGGGCGTCAGGTGCCCCAGGATAGGTCCCAGGTGCTCCGGGAAAGGGAGCCTGGGCTCCAGGTGCCCCAGGATATGCCCTAGGTGTTGCAAGTGGAGGTCCAAATGGTCCTGGGACCCCAGCAATGCCTGGCTGTGCTCCAGGGACAGCTGCTCCACTTGGAGCCCCTGGTGCTCCTGCCTGAGTCCCTGGTAATCCAGTTGGTGGGATCTGGTCTCCTCCTGTTCTCTGGGTAGCAGTGCCAGGCTGAGCTTGTAGAGATCCCGCAGTTTTGCCTTCTGGTGAGGTTGAACCAGTTGGAGAGTGTTGGGTTGGGCTTGTCTGCTAAAAGAAAAATGGAAAGGGGGTAGATTTAATAACAGGTGAAATATAAGAAAAAAATGATTACTAAAGCAGTACATAGGAGGCAAGATTAGCTATATTTTAAAAAGTGCAATTTTCTTTCACTGACAATGTTATTATATCTCTAAATAATTAAACAATGCAGGTGCATAATTAGAGGATGTGAACAATTTCTGATAGAATTTGGCATGGCTTTTGATCTTTGGCCACAGATGAATAAAACTCAGCATTCAGACCAAGAAGCAGAGTCCCTGATCAGCCTGGCTTACTAGCTCAGTCACTTTACCACAGCCTCACTCATTTTTACAGAGCTGTTGTGAGAATAAACGGCTACCCTAAACTCCTCAGTGGAAAAGTGGAATAACGATGTGAGATGTCTCTCAAGTGATATATTTTCATGTCTTTAATTTACCCAAAGCTAAATGGCATAGTAACAGTCATATCAATCAAAGAATTTATTGATTTTAATAGGTGACCTTTCCTCTAAATCATCAACAAAACATTTGAAAGGAAAAAAGAATTACATCCCCAATGAAAACCTCTCTAAATGCTCTATTAGTAGTATCCATTAAAAGTATCCATAAAATATAACAAAAGAAATACATATTTAATTTTAGATGTGGTAACAGCAGCGAGAATTGTGTATGTACAAAACTGGAAAAATGAAAATATATCTATAAAGGAAAATGTAATAAAGAAAATACTAGAATGTGCTGAAATGGATAGATTAATATTGAAAATTAAGGATAAGGAGGAAACAGAATATTTTTTAACTTGGGAATTATTCTATCAATGGATAGAAAATAGAAGCAGAAGTTAGAAATTTAGAATTAAGGAGGACATGTAAATAAAAATGAAGTAAATGTGTAATTAAACAATGAATATTTAATAACGAGGATAAGTAAACATTATGTTTAATAGACCTGGATGATAAATGGTTACAAATGTGATGGTTATTTGATGTTTATAATGCTTGATATTATTAACTAAGTATAGACAAAACCTAACAGAGTGTTTAATTAAATAACGGAAAATGTTTAATAAGGATATGTGGAGATTATGGTGAATAGATTTTGAGAACGATAGTTACAGCTATTGTGTGTATAAGATTTATTATTTGTATTTAAAAGAGATTGTACCAAGTCAGTACACTGCCATTGTGGATATGGAAATTTTATATATAACAAAGAAAATTGCATAATAAAAAATAATAATTAAAAAAATTATCCATAAACTTGTATACATCCACAACAGAAGTAGGAGGGCATCTGAACTTGTGACAGAAGGACAAAGTGCTTTAAAATTCATTCATTATCTATACACTAATACTCTCTGTATGATACATAAACAAGTTGTCTTTGAACTCTTCCCTCAAAAAAGTCCTCTTTTAGGTATAGACAAAACAAAAGAAAGAGAAAAGAATTATTGCAGCAACTGTCGGATGAAGATTGCAAAAAAGTATCCCTTAAACAAGGGAGATCCCTTAAAAAAGGGAGATAACAAAATGTAAAACAAAACAAAGCAAAAAAACCCAAAACAGTTCAGTTCCTACTTTTGGTTCAGCCTTGACCAGCAAAAGCACATTTCTCTTTCAGGCAAATGTAAAGAGCAGGTTGAAGAGGTAGGGTTGAATGTTGAGACTGATAGAAATATATTAGGGAATATCTATTTCTAATTAATTTAAATTCAACATCCAGATTACTCTTATTTTAGAGTATTAAAGCAATTTGCTGATAGCCAGAGCAAACCATTATGTATTGATATGAGAGGTCTTGGAGAAATAGTGAAGTGGGAGAGGGCAAATGTTGTCCTTTATATCTCTCTATAAATGTTGGCCATTATACTGTATTTATAAATTGTTGGATGAATAATATGGAAGGTTCCTTCTTTCTTCAAGAATTAAGGAGGAGAGAGAGATTGCACGATACATGTCTGATAATTCTTTCATATCATAAAGAACAATTAAATTTGTAATGTACAAGAAAATAGGCAACAGTACTAAATATCAAACTTATTTTGGGATTTTTCTTTCTCCAACTGTGGTACAAGTTGATAACCTATGTTTATCACAGCATATTTTCAGCATGAATCCATTATGGAAACATGACATTCTAACTTCAAACCATACTCACAGGAGATGGGCTCTTGCCCTTCACAAGGATATCTTCAAGAACATCCCATCGTACCATTTCTTCTGGAGATGGGAATTGGCTTAACCTCCTCTCTAAATCTTTCTAGAAAAGAATCAAAACCAAAACATATGAAAATCATCCTTCTGTCCCATATATTGTCCACCATCATTCCTTCTTCATTAGGAATTTGGAAGCCCAGGGAATTACTTTAGACAACAACATCAAATTAGGAAGCAAATCATCCAGCAATTAGGTGCTCCAGGACTGACTGTCTTTTTATTCTCAGTTCCTTGTTCTTTTTGTGTTAAGTCTAATTTAAGACCATCAGCAGGGATTATCATCACAGACATCCCTGAAAGCACATATGTCATGAAGTCATGACTCAAATATGCAACTTACATACTTTTATCGATTGTAATAATGAAAATGACGCCAATTACAAAATCAAATCATTGGTACAACGACATCATAACAAGAGAAAACATGGAGATTATTTGAATGAATGACAGCCTTGCTTCGTTAGGACCTGCCAATGTGCTGAGACCTTGCCAAAAAAATTGACTATGTAGCAATTTAGAGAGCTGTAAATAGTGAACCTGGAGATCACAAATGAGAAGTGGAGTTTCTCATGCCATTAATTTACAGCAGAAGCACTGGAGGGTGCTGTCAGAGTTCATCTGCATGAACTCTGGCAGCTTTCTATAAAGTGAACCTGATAATGCAAGAGAATAACAATGCCAAGATTGCACACTAAAAGAGCTTCAGACCAATATGAAAAATGTAGTTAACATAGAGCAGGGATCCTCAAACTACGGCCCGCCAAAGCCATTAATCTGGCCCGCGTGGGACCACGAGGCTGCCCCGCCCACATCGCCCCACCCACCAACCAGTCCCCACCCGTTGGTCGAGCACAGGACTTACCTTTGTGAGCCCCACGGGCTAGAACCGGAAGGTAAGGCTAATGTTTTTGGCTGGCAGAGTGCTTCTGGGGGGTGGGGTGGGCAAAAAAGGGGCAGGCAGAGGCCTCAGGCGGCATCCGCGTGCCCTGTTTGTAGCCAGAAAAGTGCTTCTGGGAACACGGGGGAGGCCAAAAATGGGCGGGCAGAGGCCCCAGGAGGCATCTGTGCACCCTGTTTTTGGCCAGCAGAGTGCTTCTGGGAATGTGGGAGGCAAAAAATGGTTCGCCCCTTTTGCCAGCCGAGGAAAGAACTCGAAGATTTGCCAGGGACTTCAGTCTACTGTCGATCCGCTAGGGGGAGGGGGGCGGAAACCGAAGGGTCCTAACAGGCGAGGTTGCACCTGTCACGTAATTACACATCGCTTCCAAGATGCTGAGTGCCAGGTACCTGCGTGCTTTCCATTCATCCTGGGTGAAGCAAAGCAGAAGCAGAGAGGGGTGGGAGGCCCGAGAGCATGCCACGCCCCAGCACGGCACTATCCCATGCCGGCCAGACTAGCCCAGAAGCAGCAGATTCCCCCAGTCAAGGGCTGGATTCGGGATCCGAGGCAGTGGGGAGGGCAAGCGAGCAGGTCTCAGTGGAGACTGCCACCCTGGCACTAAGTGCAACTCTTGGAAGCAATGCTTAATTATATAGCAGGTGCAGCCTCCCCATTGGGACCCTTCAGCGCACCCCCCGGCAGAGTGACGGTGGCAAATCTTTGAGCTCTTTTCTCGGCTGGCGAAAGGCGCAGCCCTTCACTCGTGTTAGGGAGCAGGCACCGCAACAGCCGCCATGCTGCCTTCTTACCCTCCCCTTGCCACCACTGCTTGGCTAGCCATCCTTCTCCCACTCAGCAGTTCCAGGGCAATGCCTGCCTGCCAGACACGCAGAGCCCTTGCTCGAGCCTGTTGCACGCATTCGGCACGTGCGGAGGAAGCTCCGGGACAGCCAGCAAGATTCCAAAAGCGGATTGAGATGCAATGCGAATAGAATGGAATGGAAATAGGAGAGAATGGAATGGGAATGGGAATGGGAATGGGAATAGGATGGAATGGAATCAGGGGTGGGCTGCTGGGGGTTTGCGGGGGTTTGGGCGGACCCTTAGCGAAGATTCTGTGAGGATCGCCGAACTCCCAAATCCCACTCCTGGCTGGCCTCTCCCACTCCGCCCCTCCCCTCCCAGGAGTCTCCAGGCGGTCCGCTGTGGATGCAGGTAAGTGCAGGGCGTGCACGGAGGCTTGGGGAGGGAAAAGAACAGGATTCCCTAGAGTATCCGGAGCCCTGGGGAAGGCCATTTTCGCACTCCCAGAGGCTCCAGGAAAGCCTCTGGACCTCGGAGAAGGTGAAAACGCCACCCTCACCATGGTGCAGGAGGCCGGCTAAGCCACGCCCACCATGACCACACCCACCCAGCAACCGGGCAGCGAACCCATTGCTGAAGTTTTTGAAGCCCACCCCTGGGAAAGGGAAAAAGTATGGAATTCAACGAGGTATCCCAGGGCACTGCCAGAATTGAAGGGGATCCTGTAGAAGATGCCCCAGGAGAGAGAGAGAGAGAGAGATGTGGACAGAGATATGGAAAGAGAGAGAGAGAGAGACAGAGAGACAGAGAGAGACAGAGATTTGTTGATTGTAAGCTCCTTGGGGCTGAGAAGAATTGCTGCAAAACTGAGTATCTTGAAGTGGAACACTAACCAACTTAAAAAATGATCTAGTAAAAAGAAAAGTCAACCAAAAGAGCAACATGCAAACAAAAGCAAATAAAACACCTCCAGGAGCAAAACAAATGAAAGTTGAATTTGTGTGTATTGTTTAATGGACTGCTAAATTGGCAAAAGGGACTGCTAAATTGGCCACGCCCACCCAGCCACATGACCACCTAGTCACGCCCTCCCACCCAGTCCAGGCCCCCCAACAGTCTGAGGGCCCATGAATTGGCACCTTGTTTAAAACGTTTGAGGACCCCTGACATAGAGTAACTGGGGCAACTGGACAAACTGCTTCAGATACTTCGGATTCTGCATGACCACCAGGGAGGGTGTGAGCTGTCACAAAAATTACTTTTCTGTAGAAGGCAAGAACATACCAAATCATGATCCAAGCTACTCTGATCGGTCAGGCAAATATTTAAACGATCATCAAACCCACGAGGATCTAGCTGCAAAATGAAATAAAAGTCTGGATTACCTATTTTATTGAAATGTAAGTTGTGATTATGAATAAGTACTAAACATATCATAAAGGTAAATTAAATATGAGCCGGTTTGCTCACACAAGGAAAATTCAAGCAAAAAGAAAGAAAGAATGCCTAAGTCAAAGTAAGTTATTGCCCTGGGGGCCATTTTTTTCTCTTATAAATCGGGGAGGGGGGGGAGAGTAAACATCTTCAATCCCAGAGTGCAAAGAAACAAAAACAAGCACCAGGAGATAAATTGGTCTCAAGGAACAGCTCTAGAGTATAGTTCATTTAATATTATTCAAAAATATAAACAACTACCCATATAAATAGTGCTTAAGAATATAAACAGTTCCAAGCAGGGTGTTCTTTTTTTTGTAAAATTATAGTGTTCAGGTTTGATAAATTCAATATTGACAGATAATGAGGGCGTCTTTTAGGCATTGCTCCAACGACTCTCTTCACAATTGGTATAACAATGAATTTATTTTTCAATAAGTGTTCAACTTTAATCTGTCAGTCCCAGTTTTTGTAAATTTTTTCAGTTGTTTTTCCTCAATCCTACCGGTAGCATCACTGTTATAGTGACATACATCAATGAACTAGACTTTCTTCTTTTCAATAACTGTTTTATATCAACCATGTTATGAACAAGATGCATGCCTGTTTGGATCTTAAACTCCCCAAAATTTTAACCTGTCATTTTCCAAAACCTTCTCAATATAATGGTTCCAGACATTTTTATTTAACTTCTGCCAAAAATTTCCAATAAATATTTAAAACTGTTCTTGTAGTCACTTTGTAAAATTTTGCTGCAGTCACTGATCACCAGAAAGACAATAGTTTCACCTTCATGCAATTAGCTGACAAACCTGTGGGTTTTTTTTAATCCACTTTTCTTCAGTATCCTTCAAGTATTGGCCATGTATTATCCTTCCAATTAACAAATTTGTTTTCATTTTTTTTCTATATTCAGCTTTCACCTTTGTTGTTTCCAAGAGCTTTTCTTGACTGACTTCTTTTAGCAAGGGTTCTTGGCTTTTCTTACAGCCAATGACTGCCACACATGTAGTCATTATTATTATTATGGTTGGTCCTATAGTCAACCAAATACTTAGACTGCATTTGGCATTTTTATCCACTCCTTTTTTTCAGTGCTGTTGTAACTTTGAACGGCCACTAAATGAATGGTTGTAAGTTAAGGATAACCTGTACTTCTTTGTATGAATTAGCCCCTGTGATTCCAGGCCCACAAAACAAAACAAAAGCATTTGAACTGTTGCTCCTATCCTGATTTGTAAACCTCTATCTTTTGTTGAAAAGTAAAAGACAATTCAATCTACACTTGATCTCTATGTAAGAATTAAACCCAATACAGCTATTCTTTATATGTGTTTACATGTGCATGAATGTGTGTCTTCATTTGGAAGTGAGTGCAGACAGTACCTAGTCAGACTACCAAACTGGTAAAATCTAGATCCCTGAGGTTTTAAGAACTTAACAACCAAGTCTTGAACATATGCAGACAACTCCCAAAGGCTTGCAGGGCCAACAGAGCAAAATAAAAGCTGCTTACCACAGCTAAGTGCTCCTTGATTTTTTTTATTTCATCGTCCAAGTTGTTTGTGGCTGATTTCATGTTGCTTGTCTCATCCACTAAATCTTGTAATAGGGACATAGCCTAAAAAAGGAAGAGAGTGAGAAAGTGAAAGGTGAATTTATTTACTCCTCTAAACAATTGATTAAGGATGATAAGGATGATGATAAGGATGATCTCCAGTTTAGCCCTTGTCTTTCTCATGTTTCTGAGGTCTGAAACCAAACAAACATACTATGGGAAATCTATGCTTAGATGTCACAAACTAACCTTATTTCAAAGCAGTTGATAGGGGGCTGTATGAAATAATGCTTTTCCTCCAAGCTAAACTGCAGCAAAAGAAGGAAAGGAAATCAGGAAAATGCAGATTTTTATTCTTAAGGAAAAATGAATGCATTCTCAGGAGGAATCTAGGTCTCTCTATTGATAATTCCTTGGAAATTAATGTGAACTTACTGAAGGCATCACAAAGTATTCCACCAAATGCTAGTTTTGAAGGAGAGGCTTCCCCTCCAGAATCAAAATTATTCAACCAAATAAGCAGAGAGAGTATTCACAGCAGCAACATATTTGAATTTAGTTCCCCGAGTTCCCTCTCATCAAAAGGGAATAAACACCAATAGGTGTTTCTCCCTTAGGGGAGAAAAGCATGTTCCAATTGCTGAAACAGGCCTTGTTCCAGGACGAGAACAAGGAAGCCACTGGCAATTGAGACCAACAACATTCACTGAAGGTGAATACTTCCATCCAATGTAATCTTCAAATAGCTCCATTACACATTCTTTTTTAAAAAAATCAGGAAATCTTGAGAAGAAAAAAAAAGATGCCTTGAGAAATCAAAACTATAGTGTCAAAAACTATATATATATATATATATATATATTGACTATACATCACTGTTTTTTCAAAGGTGGGATTCTGCCTTTTTAAATTAAATTAATTTAAATTAAGTACTAAACATACAAGATTTTTGCAAGATTTAGAAGCCCAGCTTCTCTTTTGATATACTCAGGTTTAACCATTTTAAGAAACCATTCATTGGAAGAGTATTTTGCTATGTGTTCTGCTATCTCATAGATGCAAAAGCTCTACTAACAAAATGTTACTTTGGAAGGAAAGGGGATTTACTTGATACACAGGTCCATTTATTTGTTTACAATGGGAGAGCCACCCAGAGAGCTAATTACAGATACAGTAAATGCTTCCTAAGAGTAATTGTAGGCACTTTATTTGAAACATGCAGCAGGAGGAGAACAGAGAGCGAAATATCACCTCTTTCTCCTCCAAAATAATGTAGTGTTTCTACAACAGCAAGATGATTTGAAGGAAAATTGGTTGCAGCCAGACTATCACACAGTACAATGGTATAGAGTAGACTAGAGAGAATATACCAGTCAAAGCAAAGGGTTTGCACAGAAGGCTATCTAGTTTTCATTAGCAACTATGTTTCTCAAATGAGCCACCAAGACATGAATTAAAGTTTAAAAAACTAATTGTTTCATCATGTGAGCCAGGAAACTAGAAAATAATAAGCCAACATGTCTGGAGGACTCAAGTTAAAGAGAAGGAATTCTGCTTTAATCTATAGTAGAGATGAGTAACCTGTAGCCTATTTAGTTAGACTATACAATTATGATATCTCATACAAGCCATGTGGGCTAGATCTAAAAAGATCTGAGGATTTTTTAAAACACAGATATAGTGTAGTTACTGATTGCCTATGTCCTTGTCTAAAAGAAATAACCACATCTCTATCTAGATCTAATGGGGAATTGGAAGACCACAAATCTTTTGAGGTTTTTTCTCACTTCAATGCATTTGTTACCTAGGAGTCTGTTAACAATCAAAGCATCAGGCATCTTATTAAGAAATCAAGTGCAGACATGCCTTCCCAGAACTTTGCTTGGTACCACTGGGCATAACATTTGCCATTCATTAATTCAATGTTCACACACTGAGAGGTTTTGCACTACTATGACTACCCAATTTGAATATAGATATAGATATATAGATCTGACTTTTTCTATATCTTTCCCCACAACACAGAACTTTTCAATGTACACCCAAAAGCGTTGTAAAGTGGAAACCAAGGTTCAGCTTGCAAGAGCACTCACTTCTTTGGGAATCAATTTCACTGAATAGAATTGGGATTAAGGATAATGAGGTTAACTCAAGGTGAGTCCTCTCTTAAATACCATATGGGTAAGGACTTTAATTTGCCTGTGCAATTACACATCAATTTCTTCTTCTGAACTGCATTAATATTAATGTTAATAATAATTAATTACTACTATTATTAAAATAGTAAAACAGTGAAAATAGTACAATTACTGTTGTTAAATAATTAATTTTACAGAAGGGCCTTATTATGCAGAAGATTTCTAATGGGGGGGGATGATTCTTATATTCTAGAGTGCAGCAGGGGATGTTTCTGGACATCAGAAGGTAGAACCAACTAAGAATGGTTCCTAATCTGTTTCATTTCCATATTCAGAAAAACTAGAATTTGTACTGCTGATGGGACAATGTCCTGCATGTACCATAGAAGGTTAGTTAAGAAAATAGAAAACAGCTGTATCTCCAGGAGGGAAAAATGAGTAAAGGTAGTTCTTGTTTAGCAACTACAATTAGACTGGCTACTCAGTCATTAAGAGAAGCAATCAATGAGTAAAATCACAACTGTGCTTATGATCTTACTTCAGCTTTGATTTGTAGATCTACAAAGGTCGTACACTTACTTTTTCATCACTGCTGCAAGTGAATGGTCTCTAACTGAAGCAGTTACTAAATGAGGACTACTTGTAAAGCTGTTTAGGAAGACTATATTTCTACAAATTAAAACCACTGCAACATTTCTGCAAATGTCTCCCACTACTAGTGATATAAAATTCTGGGATTTCAGCACCAAAAGAAATATGGTACTTTCTAAACAGCAAAAGGAGGAGCAACTTCCCTATCCATCTCACCTGGTTCATCAGGGCATATTGACAGAAATCTCTAAAATGAATGGAAATTTCCTACAGACTGAATGGATCGCTACAGCTCCAGTAATGACCTGTTGCATGCTTCTCTCTGTGGGGAGCCATTCTTGGAATAACTTCATCTTGAGGTTAAACTATTTTTTGATTCCACAGTTCTAATTAAGGAAAAAAATGACTAGGGAGGATATGAGTGAGCAGGCATTACTGGCATTCTCCCAGGTTTATACCTGTCAGAGTTATTCTTTAATTGTAATAGATACCTGCCTGCCTGATCTGAATCCCTTAGATTCTCAGTCCTCTGGAAGAACAATCACATTCAGCTAGATAAAATGTTAAGTAGTTATGCAAGACACACTCTGTTTTTCAAAGATATGAATCCATTTATCATGCTTCTTCCCATACAATTCATATTTTGAGAAAATATTTTTTGGGTGCCTTCAAGCCAGTGTTGTTTCTTTCTTTTGTATACAGCCCAGAGTCACATTATCTTAAGTTGGGCAGCCACATAAATGCTTTAAATGGCACACGGTTGACTGGATCTAAGTTTACTCAGCCTTCCATCCTTCCAAGGCCAGTAAAATGAGTACCAGATTGTTGGTTGCAATATGCTGAATTTGTAAACTGCTTACAGAGGGTTGTAAAACACTACGAAGTGGTATATAACGATGTTTCACACACTTAGTGAAGAGGACAAAAGTCCATATAAACTTATTCCATAATAAATGGATTAGCTTTTAAGGCACAAGATGTCAAATTAGTTTTGATTAGCATGGGGTGGGCACTCTTCCTAACTATTTTTCTTTGCGTGCAAACTTTTTTTTTAAAAAATAGGACTATTATTTGTGTTAAATGAATTTGACTTCTTTATAAGTCTGTATAACTGATATATAGTTCCAATAATTTTTATCCAGGATAGCTAATGGTCATAATGAGTCTGGAGGACAGGTATCCATCATATCTAGAGGGCATTGGACCAGCAAAGATTGGAATGATCAGATCATATACAAAGAAAAAATGAAATAATGTTTTTTCTTATAAACCAGAAAAATCTATATGTCAAGATCAGAGTTCTTTGCTACCCAAATGCTACCAATGATCCAATTTTAATTAACCCTATATCTAGAGAAACTGGCAACAAAGAACCACATGTAAAATTCATTCCAAAGAATGATATAATAAAACTGGGTAAACAATCTTTTTCCTGATTAGTCAATTAAGCTATGTTCTCCTTTTACTTGATTCTCAGTGGATGGTCACCATTATAGTCTTCCTCTTGGATTTCTCCAAATCAATTCAAAACAATCATAAGCAAACTCCATCATACAGTCTTTGAAATTTTCCCTTACATAGTTTTTTTCTAATTCTTGCAACTGCCACATCAGGATAGGCATTATTTTGTTTAAAAAAATTATCGAGATAATGATATATAAAAAAGAAAAATAAGTAAGAAAAGCAAACAAAAGATCAACTACTGAATATAGAGAAAAGTATTATGAAAAGACTTGCTATAAATTCTCCCACTCTATTCAATCTGTTTTCCCAAACAAGACTACAGTTTGCTATCTACACTTTACACTGAATGTGGAAATTTGTTGCTCGTTTCTATTTAGAGTCCAAGTGTCTAAATTTGCCTTGCTGGGTTGTATTTTGTATGTAAAGGAGCCATTCCTGCGTGAATATTATCCAATTTTAATCTCCCAAATATTGTTGGCAAGAATTCCCTTTACCAATGTTATACTAAGGTATTGTGTTGTGCCATTATTGTGTCAAGTTCATTTTTGCAGATGTCTATATCTTATTAAAAGCCAATACTGTTTTCGTTTACAAAGAGGATGCTGGTATAAAAGCATTAGCCCAGCCAATACCTATAAACTCAACTTTTCCCAATTTCTTGCCTCATGGCTCCTTTTTACTTCCAAAAGAAGTGGTGGTGGTGGTGTTGCTTAATTCATACTGTTTTTATTTTTTATTTTTTTTCCAACAAATGAAAAACCTCAGCCTGCTGCACACCAGAAAACATACACTGGCTTTACAAATGAAAGTTATAATATATTCTTAATTCAAAAAACAGCTACAGTAGTTTTGTATGGTTTTGTGTGTATGCAGAAAACATCAAACCCAAATGGAAGTAATATCAGAAATTGGAACCAGGGAGCATGATCTGATAGCACAACATTTTTGTTGTTCATTTATCTCACAATATATGCAGATTATGTGATTGGAATGTCCCAGTGGGATAATCACAATGTGCTTTGAAATATAGTAAAGTGCATTATTAAAGAAAGACATTATGCACCCCTTGCAATTAAGGTCCCAATGCAAATTGTCAGCTATGATTTTAAAAATTTAGACATGTATTTGTTTGAGAGTCTCTATAAAGCTGCATTTTGCTAACATTTTACTTACTTAGCCTGAAAGTTCACCTACCTGGTTGATTCCATTCTCACTGGCTTCAATCTTTTTCTGCATTTGCATCATTTGCCACATGTCAGATACAGCTGTGCCAGATCCACTTTGGGTCTTTTCTATCAGTTCAGTCCCCGAAGGAAGCTTCTCCAGTCCAGCAATCTGCTTTTCAAACCCTACGAGGTCTTTTCCCATTCTTTTCATTTTATCCTGCACTCCCTGAGTTTGATCTTGCACTCCATGGACTTCATCTTGTATTCCCTGAATTTGATTTTGCACCCCACTGACTTGATTTTCTACGTCTTGGACTTGACCTAATACCCCCTGGACCTGGCCTTCTATCCCTTTAATCTGACCTTTCACGCCACGGAGATTGTTCTCCATCAGCTTTAGTTTCTTTTCCAAGTCAGCAAGCCGAGAATCCGGCTCCTCTCTCAAAATGCCTTCCTTGTCCTGCTCTTTTGGTAATAGCTCTTGGCCCAATAAATCACTAGGTCCTGCCTCAGTTGCAGCAGAAAGCAACACCATCTCTGGCTTGGTTGGAGGACCTCTGTCCATCTTCACATCTGCTTTGATATCTTGAATGTTGAGGTAGCTGATGACAGCATGTAGGAGAGCGTGGAGGGCATTGAAATTGATAACGCCAACCTCCGGGGTCCCAATGGAGAGATCTGCCAATTCATACAATGTGACTTTGACAGACATTTTTAGTAACTAATTCTAAGTGGGACAACTGCTTGAAAATTTCTTTAAAAGAATTAATATATAAAATCTGTTTTCAATGTAACTATATAAACCTGTTGCTCATATACTGGCTCTTAGAAAATATAACCTTCTGGTTAGGAAAGCACTTCCACCACTAAAGGATCTTTCTCCTTCACAAGAAAGATTCTTTTCTGCGGCAAAATCAAAAGAGCAAATTCGCATCCTAAAAAAGCAATCTAGGACTCTTATTGCTATGCTTTCTTCTCCAATATTCTTAAGAATATTCTGTTCTTTCACTAACGGGATCCGACTTATGGAAGCCTTTCATGCACCCGTTAGTCAAAGCCGGGATAGAACAAGGCGTCTCTCGCTCCTCCTTGCGACCCGAATCTTCTCCGCCTTACAATCCAGCCCTGTTCCAGTTCTCACATTCCATTGGTGGCGTAACAAACCTCCAGACTCGGGGATTCGCCGCCGTAGCTGCCCATGTGCTTTTGTTTACTCCATCGCCCCTGCTGATTGAATGCAGTTCGGGCGTTCGTGGTTGCTAGGCGACCCGGGACCGTTACGCGTTACGTTACGGCCGCGAGCCGTAGGGCCTTTCGCGCAAAGAAGGGTCCGATGGGGGGATTTGAAACGTTAACGCGAGGGTCGCAGCTTCACGTTTCGCTTTCGCTGTCGCAGCGGCCGTCGCTTCCGAGAAAAAGATTCAATTGAGATTCAATGCGGACCCCGTCGCTCACGGTTATGCATACAAATATAAAGGATATATCTCATATATGATCAAAGGACTTTATTTTCCCCGCCAGAGTGATGCTAAAACACTGTAAAAGCAAGGGGGTCCCAACCTCTGAGTCGTTTTTTTCAACCGGTCTGGGAAAACGGCGGGCGAGCGCAAGCGCGCATCCCCACTTGCACGAGCAGCGGGCGGGCACGGGCACGCGCGCTCCATTTGCATGAGCGGCAGGCGCGTGGGCACCGCTGCTCGTGCAAAGGGAGCTGCGCGCCCTCTTGCCAGCCGCTCGCCATCCTTTTTGTCCCTGCCCCGCCGGTCCGCAAAGCCGGAAAAGTTGGGGGAACTCTGTTCTAGCAGACAAAAACAAGTGAATGAAATCTTGCGAGTTGCAAGGCTAGGTTTCTAAATCGCGGGTTCCCAAGGCCCCCCGGGCCGCACAAGTGGGTGAGCGCGTGCGCGCAGCTCCATTTGCGCCAGCGGCGGGCGCTTTCGCGTGTGTATGAAGCTCCGTTTTAGGGACCATGCTGTAGAGCGATGCTAAGGCTAAGTCAACTAAAGATATTGTATAGCCTCATCCCGCCAACTGCCGAAGGAATATCCCCAGTAATTATTTGCTACGACGTTGTCTTTGACTGATCCTGAGCCCCTATCTGAGATAGTCTATAGTTTTCTTTCACTTCTCCTCTCCTTACTCTCTCTTCTCCTTGATTTTTTTTTATCCTGGGCCAGACATTCCTGTTCTTCACATTATAAAAATAATTTTTTTGAGTGTGACAATATATTGAATAAAGAAGAATGATACTAGTTATATTTTATTAAATGTGAATGAAATATATTCACCTTTAGTCCTTATTTCGGCAGATTTACTACATACCTCTACTACAGACCTAGTCAAGGAGTAATAATGAAGGGTCAACTGCTGGAGGCAGGATGAAAGTAAAAATACCTATTACTGGAACTCAGAAAGTGTCCCCTCAATTTGCTGGCGTGAATGCATGTCTTCACTTTCAAAATATAGATTATTTTATTTATTTATTTATTTTTACATTTATATACCGCCCCATTCCGAAGACTCGGGGCGGTTTACAGCTTATA
>JANHFL010009362.1:39518-58032 GCA_032468155.1 Oxyrhabdium leporinum | reverse complement strand
GATTTGAACCGCTAGATTGAATCAGCAGAAGTGGCCTGCAGTTCAACACTCTAACCACTGCGCCACCTAGGCTCAGAACTTTATATTAAATCAACTTTGCCTATAGTTAATATATTTTAAAATTATATGGTTCAGATAACAGAACAGCTGTAAAGCATGCCTCTCCCTTCCATTCCCAAATCTTCAATTATGTCCCTCAATTTACCTAACCATATAACATTCTGGGCATTGAGTGCTTTGGTTTAAATGTAATATGTGGTGCTAATACAATCATTGTGCTTTGTAAAAAATGGTTTATGATTTAATATGTTGTGTGAATCTAGCTAAATGAAACTTTCCACTGTTTTGCATATGAACCATCATTCTTTTTATTCAGACATTTTGAGAACCAAATGCAGAGGACGAGAGATAGTTCTTCTGTTTTAAGCAGCTGTGTATACAAGGAAGAATTTAAGAAACCGACGTTCAGCAAACGGCAGTGAGAAAAGTTGTCATATAAGGAATAAGAGTCCCATTAGCCTTTGTATCAGATCACTTACACCAGATCATTGCGGGCCGATCTGAAATTTGTGGCTATTAAAAGCTCTCATAGTTTTCATCAAATTCAGTACAAATTCTAGAAGCTGGAATTTATTCTGAAAATCAAAATTAAAAACATGGACATTTAAAACATTTCCAATTTGCTTTTGAAAATTAATTTATAGCTGCTACTGTATTACAAAATCAAGCAACTCCTTTAAACCCTACCCCAGCTAGTTTACCGGTCAATAAGTTAAAGACATTGCCAAATTGATTGGATGTGTTTGGCTTATTTACCAGCAGGGTGATACAGCAGCAGATCTGAGATGTTTTTATCTCAGGATCCCTTTACATTCTTAAAAATGATTGAGGATCCCAAAGAGCTTTGATTTATGTGGGTTACATCTATTTAAAATTTACTTTATTAGAAATTAAAATAAATTTTAAAATATTCGATTTCGGAGATCCCCTGAAAGTCACAGATTTCCAGGGGTCTGCAGACAACACTTTGAGAGCTACTGCTGTAATGTATCGGTGTGAACAATAAGCCAACCACATATGGTCAATCAGAGTTAAGTCTTAGCTTTTACTCTGCTTTTTAAGAGCAGCCTGCCAAATGTAGAAGGTAAAAATTTATCATTAATCTTTAAAGTATTATTCACCGTCACATGGGGATGCCATTAGATTTATTTTTGAGCATGGGCTCAAGCTTTTTTTTTTTTCCTGAGGGGGAAAAAACAGAACATTGCAATAAGTATTCACTGTATGTTGAATAAATCAGCACAACACTGAATCGATTTGGAAGAACTTTATTGATCATATAACAGTTCTATAATTGTATACAGTTTGTACCTATATAAGGGTTTTCCTGCATCTTGATGCAGGAAAATATTAGATTTTGTGAAGATTTTCTAATCTATAATTGGATATCTTCGTAATAAGATGTGGAAGAGTGGCAACTATCTTCTGTACTTCCCATTGAAGCCAGACATATTCTCATAACACAGCACAGATACTTTACTACTTGGCAGACATATGCTAGTATCTACTTCTGCTTTAATAACAGTGATTATGTTATTGTGTCACTGTTGATGCTATTATTTGTTAAGTTTTTTTTCTCTTATGTTCGCTGCCTGGAGTCATGATTGCAAGATGGGTGTCTATACATATTGATGCAATAAATACATAAATTCATGCTAAATATTTGTTTCTTAATGAGGAGGAAGTCCCTGCTGAATTCCGAGAGTATAATGGATGATCAAGAGGATTTCTTTGCCATATTTGCTACTTCTCCTAAGTGTTCATCAAAACAGCAGTCCTCCACTTCTAGCCTGACTGACTGTAAGGGAGATGAAGCCATTTGCCATATGTAGCATGTCAAAGAAACAGGGTATTTAAAAGGATACTGCCCAGCCACTGTGATGGCTCTTGGAGCTGAGAAGCAGCAAGACCAGAATAGAACATATAGTTCTGTATATTTCCAGGAATGATCAATGTAGACATCTGTAAGATTTTTTTTCTGAACCAAGTTGAAGATTCTATGACCACCGAGGGGTGAGATGTGAGATAGTAAGTATCAAGGACCTGTTGGATTGTACCACACTGAGGGTGGCATTCAATGCATCTGGATTCCATTTAGAAAGGAAATCTGCTTTTGAATATCAGAACAATGGAAAAATAAATTCTCCTTGTTTCCCTTTCATAGGCTGTTCCATTGACATATCCCCTCACCTTCTATTTTTCTGAGTCCCATGCCAGCCAAAGGCAACTGATTTTGACCCTGTATGAATTTACGTAGAAGTCATGGTTGAACTTTCACTTATGGGGGAATATGGGTAGGACAGCAGTTTGAGACATTAATTATCCGATTCCATGAAACCCTATGCTTAAAACAGCATTGGAACATTATGATTCCCATGTGTCCTGCAGATGGCAGCACACCACAGCAAATGGAGCAGAGTGCCAGACTCAAGTATTATACCAAGTATTGTACTCTTACCTGCCAAAATAAACTGAATTTCCTCTTGTTCGCACACTTCACCCTTGCCTTGGTAAGGTTGTAAATAGCATCAGTCAATGGGAAGGAAGAGGGCACACAACCCAGAACTGACTTCTTAAAGACGTGGGTACAATCTGCAAAGGATCTTAAAGGCCTTCTCAACTGAAGGTAAAAATGAATTCTTAAATACATGAGGAACAACCAGTAACTTTTGACCTTATCATTCATAGTAGAATAAGCAATTAAGCCTCTTTTAGCTTTCCCAGCTCCAATGTTCTCTGGGGTATACAAAAGTTGTACCAAAGGACATATCTGGGGTAGATTCTGCAGTCCCTTCTCTGGTTGACTGGAAGTTGCAAATTACTACCGGTATTATCCATGGCAATTTAAAGCTAAGCAGCTGATAGATTGCCTCTCCCATTAAAAACCTAAGGTAAGATCAGGAGGTCTTTTGGACGATAATCCCTATTGCTCACAAAATCTTGCTATCAGGCACGTGGGAAAAGATTTTCTCTTGCATCGCTCATGGAAATTGCTTTAAGTTCCATTCTATTCCATATTGTTAGTAAACCTGTAAAAATGCATCTTTTTGCCAGGCCTTTACTGGTCCTTTTAATATTCATGTTTTAAATGTTTTTATCTTTTTTACTTTGAATTTCCCAGTCACCGTTTTAAACTCCAGTTGTCATGAGTGATCTTTTGGTAAGGTGGCAGATAAATCAATTTGACAATTTAAAGAGGGGGATCTCACTTAATATCACATTCAACATTATGTAACTGCACTAGCTCAGACACTGGAAAGGGTAGAATATTCAAAACATTTGCCTAACCATTTGAATGGAAATTTTAAGGGAGGACATGGAACTTTGTGGGTTATAAGGATTTGGCTCCTCCTGTCAATGTACACAAGGGTATTCAAAAAGTCATAAAAATGCTACATAGTCCTTGTATGTTCTTTCATTCCAAAACTGAAAAGATAAAGTGCTTGTGTATATATTAGAAGATAATTAAAAGGTTTGAGGCTCCTAGCAGCAAGCATGTAAAATTGAGAACAAGCTGCAATAATCAGGCTTGATATATACTGGATTCATAGAAATTCCTATCAGAACCCTAATAACTGAACAAGTGGACATAGCAGCAGTTTATACTACCCACTGCATCATCAGTGGGCTTCAAAAATATGAAGTCACTTCTCAGTGATGAAGCATTGTAAAACTATTCTGAATACATCATCTCCCCTTCATTTATGAAACTACTTTTAGAACTATCGTGATGCACCCAAAGAAGACAAAGGAATATTTCTTCAAACTTCAGATTTAAGTGGAGAACAAAGAACAAAACTAGCATTACATGAAATAGGCTAGTAGTTCAATTGCATTTACTTCTGTAAAGGCAGTGGGAACAGTACTAGATTGAAAATGATTTCAGCTTTCATTTTAGAGCGTTTCTACATGATCTATTTTTAAATTTTGTTGTGAATTGAGTATGTGCAACTCACAAACAATGGACATTTCACACTGTGTTAGATCTAAATTGTACTTTAGCATGCACTTACTTATTAGCTATGAATCCCTTACATATGTATCTCCATGTTTTCCTTCAATTTAGCACTTCCATTACCAAAGCACTGGTTTTCTGAACTCAGTATCTTACGCTTGGGAAAATGAAGCATAATATTCAAGAGTATTATTCTTTCTGTTGTTTTGGAAAGTTACCAATTACAGTCATTTTAATGTTAATTAAAATATAACAGCCCATCTTCTCTTCAAAATGATTATTTAATGTTTCAGAAGCCCTATGTTTTTGCTCTCTCTTATTTCATATTGTGTTGTCCATAACCAATTTTCCCATGGGTCAGAATATTTCAGAAACCAAATTGACAACTTATTTTATCTTGTCCCACAGCCTCAACTTATGGAAGTTTAATTAGCTACTAATGTAATTAAGCTGCTCCCCCTCCCTTTATACCTATATGAAGTGCAGAACAAAAACAAGACAGGAATATGAAGGAGAGGAAATAGTTGTAGTATTAAAGACCAAATAGTGAATTTGAATAAAGGTATTTTAAATATATGATTAAAAAGCCAAGGAGCACTTGCCTTATAAAACTGTCATTATCAGACCACTAGCTAGATTACAACCCAAACCGGATCGCAAGCCTTGCCATTGCAGCTCTGGTATCCATTTAAAATAGGATCTTTCGCTCACTTTTGAGGATAACGAAATGTTAGGAAGGTTATACCAGGAAAGATAAAATCATAATCAGAAGATTTGGTTGCTGTAAGACATTGAGGTCTGAAATACTATGGGAGAATTATAACATCTAAAATCAAACTTCTTAAAAAGCCATGAACAAAAGAATGGATTCAAAAGATAGCTTAATAAGAGGTAGAATTTCCCATGAATTCAGGGTGATATAACAGGAGAGATATTCCTTTTTCAACTTTATTTAAGACCACCAATAAAAAAAATTCCACCAGTTTAAAAACAGATAATTTCTGTGCTTAATAAGGACATATTTATACCATCTCACAAAAGATAAATGCCCTGCCTGACTTGCTTATGTTACTTTAATCCTAATCAATCATCATTCTTGCTCTGGAATCTGTGTCCTGAACTTCATGACCCTGATAATTTGCTTAAAGCAGATCAAAATCCCAAATATTGTTTTAATGCTGCAGCATTTGCATAGATCTATATTTTTACTCGACTATATATGGATGGTTTTGATTGTTGTAGAACAGGTACTAAACATGCAGCATAAATCTCCATTTGTTTGAGTTTAGAAATCACATTTTTGGACTTCACCTACGGTTCAGCCAATGCTGTTTACCCTTAAAAAGTAGAGACTTAAAATCAGAAGTGTTTGAACTTTGAACCTAAGACCAACCCATGAAAATCATAACAATGGATTAAACATGACTTTTCTAAATCAGTCATCATTTATGATTTATGAGACTACCTCAAAATATTGCTTTTTACCTCAGAATACTCTGATTTGTTAACCAGACTGAAATAAGAACAAGATGTCCCCATGTCCAGATTTACATATCTCTGCACTCATGAGAGATATGTAAAAAGGTAGCTAAATTGTAATCTGGTATATATAAACAAAGGGATTAGTTTACTGAACAGCCAAGACCTTTCCTGGACTTCCAGTCTTTTTTGTCCCTGAATATGAATTGAAAGTTACTTAAATATGCTTTGATGGGTGAAAAAAATGTAAGGGAAATTAAGGATAGTTCCTTTTTCTCAATAGTAAACAAAGAAAGAATGCTACGTAATCTTGCCTATATTTTTGATAAGTCATGCAGCGAGACCTTCTGAGACAACATTAGTTGTTTTTGGTTAATCTGTCTAGAAGATCAAGTTAGATCTCGTCTGGCAATCACTGATGTGAATTAGAATCACCATCTCACAGTTAAGGCACTTAATTAGTTGTGCCAACATATATTGCTTGTGAAGCCGGGGTAATATTTCTGTATTTTCAGTATTCTATTATAACTGTTGACCATTGCTATGGCTGTGCTTTTGATATAATTAGTGAATTAGATGCTCTATATCTACCCATGTTTTGGGACTAGGTTGGCTATAGCAAAGAATAATCTTTTTCTCTTCCTTTAAAGCAGGAATATGAGAACAATATACACTAAAGCAATGAACACTATTTCCATGATCATGAAAAGTTGGACAATAATATATAAGATGCTATAATACCATTAAATGTAACACTGTTAATAAGAAAATCACAATAGTGGGATAATTAATAACAATATTAATGAGTTAAACAGTTGATTTACACCTTGCTTGGTATTAAATACTTCTAAAAATTCTGTGAAAAGAGACCGCGACTTCAATGCGGTCAATACAACTGAGAAATGTTTTATCTAAGGTTGAGGTATGAAGAGCTATTTGAGCAAATGAAGCATCTGGGCTATGAGAAAAATTATGGTTGCATGTATATTTTTTAGAGATTATATGTAATATTAATGAGAAAAGATGCAAAAATGCATCAATAATTTCTTGAAGGCAAGACTTTCCACTATTTTAATCATTACATGCAGGATCCAGAGACCCTATTTTAGGCATTTCTTGTAATGATCAAAGCTGCCAAAGAACACTAATCAAAAGGAAATTTTACAAAACTGAAAAGACAGATAATAGCAAATTAAAAAAGGCGAAGAACCGTTCAAGTTGAAAAGGCCAAAATGAATTGGAATGGCTAGAAGAGCAGCAAGATAAGGAATACAAGGAAGTACAAAATAATGAAGGGGGGGGGGGGAAACATTTCCAATACAATGTCTCCAATTTAAGTGTGAAAAGATACAGGATATTGGAGCAGATATAGGAATCAATAAATCCCAAAAGAAGCAAAACAAACCAGTCCAGAAAACTATAGGTTAAAGAAGCTGAGTAAAATTTGGTCTGATTTAGGCTTATCTGCATTGTGGGTAGCATTTTTTCTCAAATCCACCTCTTGCCTTCCTATCTCTTTTACCTATTCTACTACAACAGCAGGTTTAGGTTGTTGGCCTATGCAGGTAAGTATGATTTAGACTTTTTCAAACAAAATACAAGTTGAAATAAAATAACATTAAGAATGGATGGCTTCATGAACTTTTCTGAAGAAAGTTGATGCTCTTATATTTTAGAAAATTCAAGATCTGTTCTGTGGAAAAGGGAAAACATACTTCCCTTTTGCTACCATATATGAAATTCAGTCTTAATTCAAACAACTTGCAATAGATGACATCAAGATCTAATTTTCTATTCTGAACCTCTGAAGATATGCAGGAATTAATCAAGCAAATTTCAAGCAGAGAAGAGACCTCTGGAGTGGAGGAAATTCAAGAGATAAAATTTTGGCATCCTAGGAACACATACCAGAGGAAAAAGGGAAACTGTGTGGAAGCAGACAGTTTCACTTCAAAACCAGAAACTAAATGCCTAATAAAATGCTCAAGAATCACTGCACTGGAAAAGAGGCTTGATCATCCCAGTAAATGCCTTAGTGTTAAAATACTGTAGTGTGTGTAATTGCTAACTTAGTGCTCTAAAAATCAGCGTTCATTTCACTGGATTAACCATTCTATATTGGTGAATAAAGATGAGAATGGCACAAGATAGGGTTGCACCAAGTTCTCCACATCTTCTAACTAAAATATCCCATCTTGTGCCATGCACAAATAGAGAATACAAATCCCATTGAACTATACATTTTAGCACACACTGTAGTAACCATTATATATAACTTGCTATGCTTCTCTTTCAAGCAGCTAGTCAGGATTACAATGTATTCTCTGTAACAAAAAAGAGGTAGCACATTCAACTTTTTACCTCAACTTTGGAACCAGATAGCATCATAATATGTTATTGTTGATGGAAATGAATCATTGGAAACGATTTCACAAAAGAAAAACTTGCTGCTATCATGATGTTAAAAATGGCTCCAAAGATGGCAAGGAAAATATATTTTTGTGTGATTTGACGATATGCATGTAGAGCAAATCTTAGTGCGCTGTTAAAGTCATCCCCCAATTGCCTCTCATGATACACAAGATATAACAAGAGCAAAAATCCACAACTAGCATCATACGAATGGTTTAACAATATATTCCAATGCCTATCTGCACCCTGATCCAGTCTCCATGCAGGATTTGTGAGCCTCAGCTCAAAATACTCAGCCCTGTTATAATATTTTTAAAAATACACTATCAATTTTATGGCACTCTTGCTCATATATGTATTGTTTTCCCTTCTCTTTGAGGAAACGGATGGCAGAATGAGAAAAAAATAAATTTAATCATCCATGGTAATGTTGCGGAAGAGGTAAGCCATAGACTCCCCATTGTGGATTCGGCGAATAGCTTCAGAAAGGATCAAGCTGATATCCACCGTCTTTATCTTGGGACACTGCAGTTTTTGTACTTCGTGAGGAACTGTATTGGTGACCACAACCTATCAAAGTATAGTAAAAGAAAACAGCATCAGAAAACATAGTTGAAGTATCTCATTTAGAATCCATCCATGAAAAATATTATCTAAGAAAAAAATCAATCTAGCAGCTCTTTGAAATTATCATTGGGAAACAGATTATTTATGTATGGAAGATTTCATCAGGTAAAAAGGAATTGTAGCTAAATTTGAGATTAAAGTATTTGTGATGTCTCTTGGCATAGTTTGAAATGCAGTTAACAGAATTACTGCAAGACATAGAAAATAACAAATGAATTTGTTTTAAATATAAGAGAAAGCAAATCTATCAGCTGGATCACCAATGATCTTGTCACTGGTGCAAACAGAAGTAAAGGGTAAAATACAGGTAGTCTTCGACTTACAACTGTTCACTTAGTGACCGTTCAACGTTCAACATCACTAAAAAAAGTGAGCTATGACCATTTTCACACTTATGACCATTGCAGCATCCTCATGGTCATGTGATTTACATTTGGATGCTTGCCAATCGACTCATATTTATGACAGCTGTAGTGTCTCAAGACACTTGGGTTGTAGTACCCAAGAGTGGTAATTATAGGCCCCCCTGCTTGACTGGTGACACCTTAGTATAGCGGCTTGGCACTCTTTATTTTCGCAGGGCTAACGTTCTGTCAACTCTATAATTGACTACAACATCTGACATGTAGCTGTGTGTATAGATAATCTTAAAGTTGGTAGACACAATGCATCACTATACACCCTCTGTACTGCTATATTTTCTACTTGAAGAAATGCATCTGACTGCTGCCACTGGCAACCACTCCCCCCACACCCCATTAATTCAGAAAAACAACTGGGAAGCACAACTTTTCTTTAGGTGAGGAAAATTATACGCAGATCAGAAAGGGCAGATCATTTGGACAGGAAGGCATCAAAACAGAGCCCTTTGTTTCCATGGTCTCCAAACATTCAGCACTGAATTACGGCTATATGGAGAACAAGCTGTGCTGAAAAGGAGAAAAGCAGGGACCTTAAGGCACAAAAAGGAACATATTTTAAAAGAAAAAATAAACCTTAGGAGGTCTCCTGTCTGAACATTTTGTTTTCAGCTATTACTTTTTCTGAAATGACAGACTAATGACATTTAGTTTCCAATTTCAACTTATCCTTTTAATGCAAGAAAGCCTGCTCTCTGCCACAGGTTATTTACTATAGAAAGGGCAGAATGAGGTGAATGCAAATAGAAAGTGCTAGAATTTCTCTTTGGCCTCTGTATACACACAGTAGCAGTGTCCTCTATGCATTTATAGCTGCTACTTGCTAATAACTATGGGATATTTCAAAACCAGAAGTCTTTAGACAAGAGGCTCAAAACAAATAACACTTTCCCTAGAGCTGCCCGCAAAGTAAAGTAGCTAGGCATACACCTACAGGCAGAGACAACTGGGAACAGTTGAATTGAACTTGAAGTAGTTGGATAAAAAGGCTTTATCGCTTTCAAATGCTTTGCATGGACTTACTGTGTGTTATATATACATATGTTCATGTACATGCTCTATTAGATCCCCCCCCCCCAAATGTTATCTTATTTTAGGAAAGATTTTTTGGTTCTAGTTTTGCTTTTTGTTCTTTGTTTTGGAAAAAAAAGACATTCAAGTTATTAATCCATTGCCTACAGAAACTTGCCTCATCAATTGAGGACTCTTCAATTAGACGTGGGGCATCAGCAGACAAGAGACCATGGGTGGCCATGATAAAGATTTTGTAAGCGCCACGCTCTTTCAGGATTTCGGCAGCTGCTACAAAACTTTCAACATCATCAATTATGTCATCCTGAGAAGAAAAGCATATCCCAGTTAAATTCTGGAAAAAGGATAAAGGAACTATGATCTTGCCTCAAATGCTTTAGCACTAATGTAAATTCAAAAAGATCTGAACATTAAAAGTATTTGCCTAATGTTAGTCCATCCATTTTTCTCATCCACAAACATTTTAACAAGTATTTTCTATTAGCACAATATAGATTGCATCTTAAGATGTAATAACATTTCACCCAAAATATCTGAAAATCTGTTTTAAAAAAACAGATAATCTTCAAAAAATTAAATTTAACTTTGACTGCATTGTTAGTTATCTCTCTCTCAAGGTTAGATTTACAAAATAGCTGCTCTGATTTAGAAATACACTATGTTCTAGAGACCACCTGGAACCTCTTTAATAACTTTGGAAAAGGCTACCATGTTTCATGGTGCTTCATATTGTGAGAAATTTTTACACAGGTTCTGTCAACTGACATACCTAGTGTCAGGAAGCCAGATTTATCTACAATACCACTGAATTTAATAACATAATGAAGCAACATACCAAATAACATATTATAATTTAAAAAGATATTAAAAGCTGTCCTGCTGAAACTTGCTACAGTAATATAGAATATTACATAACCTTAGTAAGACTTAAGGTCAAACCTATCAGTCATTCCCTCAGAATAGGAAAACTATACTGATAACCCTTTAGAATTGTGTTTTGTTTGCATATTTATTAAAACATACAGATTTCAGAAACCAATACTATGTCCTATTACAAACAGGGTAGTGTGGATGATGTAGAACATCTGTCTTTAATTAAGCACAGCAAAAGTGGAAAGGGATATTGCGTGACTGCTTAAAAGTGTCAGCATAATCAATATTGGCTTTGAGCCCAGAACTAAAATCCAAGCTATATTCAGATATAAATAATTAAGCAGAGTTCAAACTGAAGATGTTCATATTCATTCTCTGGCCTTTTCATTCCTTACCACAATTATGGCAATTCTACCTCCAACATCTCCAACTACTGTTATGGGTGGTTTCTCTTTGGCCATCATCACTATAGGAGGGAAACAAATCCAGAACCATAGATTGATTGTATAGTAGGTATACATGTTCTTACCTGCTTTGTCAATTAATGCATAGCATAGTGTTTTACTGTAGTATTCATTCTGCATCACTAAAGAGATATCTTTAATTATTTCCTTATTGGTTATAATTGGATTTTAACCAATAAGGAAATAATTAAAGGTATCTCTTTAATTGGATTGTAATCAATTCAGAACCAATTACTGTACATATGAATTAATGTACATACATATGTAGATAATATATTACAAGCTCCCTACATGAAATAACTATCTTTCCATTTTAAACTCCAAATACCCTGAGCATTAGTTTGCCTCTCTGACATTTTAAAAAATTACAACCAAAGGCTGAAATGAAACAGTTGGAATCAACCAGACTTGGGATCTAAATGTTAAAAAATCAGACAAAATAATCCAGGCATATAGTAAAGTAGCTGATATTGTACCATTCCAAATGTGATTTCATTCAACATTAGTATTACTGTAGGAGGCAGTTGTGTAGGCAGATTAATTCTGCATCAGTGGATACTTGGAAGTGAGTTCCACCATGTCCATTTGTGGTAATAACCTTCAATAAACATTTTAATTACAAACAAGCCAAATGCAAACTAGCTTCCACAAAATTAGCATTTCTATTTACAATAAACAGCTACCTATCATTTAAAAACAATGATTTACTAAGCATAAATTTACTAATATTTTACTGGCAAATGTTGCTTCATTCATAATCTTCCAACACCAATAGAGGCAA
This sequence comes from Oxyrhabdium leporinum, assembly GCA_032468155.1. Lineage (NCBI taxonomy): Eukaryota > Metazoa > Chordata > Lepidosauria > Squamata > Cyclocoridae > Oxyrhabdium > Oxyrhabdium leporinum. Next base: position 45,930 of record JANHFL010009362.1, on the reverse strand, counting down.
ATAATTTGCTATTAAACTTCAGTTGATTATACTGCAGTCCAAATTATAATGCTAGCAGTAGTAATTATACTCATTTTTTTACCTATTGCAATATGTACTGTAAAAAATGGGATACTACGTAAAGGTGCAAACCTATCCAACGTTTAGAAATATTATGCTTTACTTTTACATGCTCACTGATTTTATAAAGGATTCCACTGTAGACATTTTCCAGGCATAAACCAAAAAGAAGCAATAAATGTTATTAGAATCCTACTTCTCTATGTGCTATTTCTATACTTAGATACGTTTAATCATGTAAGTCCCCACTTTCAACATGAAGAAATACAGTGTAAATACAGATAAATTCTATACTTGACAACTTGACTGTTTAGCCAAATATAACACATTTCAGATTGTCCCGATGTATAATTCTAAAGAGAAAAATATAATTTGACAATGTGAGTGGACAAGTTTAGTTTGATAAGCTACTGTGTACAAAAATAGAAAAATGTAACAACATACAGGGTAGCTCCAGGCCAGTGCACAAAGTAGTATTTTTTACTGTTGGAGGAGAGTGCCGTCCATCATCCATGTCTTGCTCTGTGCACTGAGCCTCTCCATGGATAACCGCCAGGCCTAACCGCAGTCGTTCAGCATAAGACTGAGCCCTGCGTAAGTAAGAACCAAGTCTTAGTCAAGGCAAGACTTTCTCTCTGAGAAGCTCTAAACATACATTCACTTACCCATTTTTCAAAGGTGAAACCTCAGAAAGGCGTCATGCACGCTTTTTCATCAATTATTGATGAAAAGCAAAATTATGCTTCCTTTCAGCAAAATAGTACAGATGCTTTTGGCCCTTTGATTTTTTCCCCCAATAAGCATATTTTTTCTATTAAGTATATATATTATTTGAAAAATGCTTTCTAAGCACAATGCTTTCCAAAGTCACAATCACCCACCAAAGCTCTTTTAAGCATTCATGGATGCACAAAAGAGCTCTTGTATTTTCATTTGTGAAGAATGTCTTATTGGGCTTCCAGGGAAAAATATTTTTAGCTATTATTTAGCTTACTGATCTATGCATAAAAGATAATCTAAACTTTTAATTTGGTGACCTTAATTAAAAATTTCTACCCTAAGAGATTCAGTGCAGATATCCATTTAATTCCACTTATTAGAGATCAATTTTGAGGAGCATTATTTGAAGAATGATGCCCTAAAAATTGAAAGTTACAAACAGTTATTGGCATACAAGATCTAATTTCTATGGTTGTGCATAAACCCAGCTCTAAAGAGAAAAATATAATTTGACAGTCCTACTATGTGGAATTTTGCAGATAGGAATTTTTGTAATATAGGTAGTCTTTGCTTATCAACCTGTCACTTAGCGACCATTTGAAGTTATGACAGATTCCCACAACCCAGTTCCGGAGTTCCAATGAGCCACACATTCTCCTGTGGACATGTGATTGCATTTGGGGCACTTGGCAACAGACTCATATTTATTATTGTTTGCAGGGTTCCATGGTTACATTACCAAAATTTTCAGTGGTTTCTGGTGTTTACTTCCAGTTTCAGCAAAAAATGCTCATTGGATAATATGGATTCATTGATCAACCAACACATTTGCTTAACAACTGCTGCAAAACAGGCGGTAAAATTGGGCATGGCCACATGGTGATTTGCTTAATGACCATCATGACTTCTAATCAGAATTCTGGGCTCCTAAGTAAAGGACTACCCGTAATCATATTTAAATAAATACCTCTTAGCAGCATCAGGACTCTTTGCTACTATAACTGCATTCCTATAATCAGGAATCTAAAAAAAAGGAGAAAAGGTTTTGATTTTAAAGCAGTTTGGTTCTGAAATTAATTGTTTTTACAAGTAATTATTTGTTATTATGTGACTAGGGAAAAAATCATTTAAGGACTACCGTACTCAGTAACTTTTAAATAAGTGCCGAATCCACTACTAAAAAATAATTACATTTCCTTTTTATTTAACTGTGTGAGGGGATTACCATTATAATATGAAAACGTGAGTTGTGTGAGAATGTGAGGCCAGGATGAAGATGCCATCATGTTAACATGAAGCAGGCATGTACACAAAGAGGACAGGAACCAGGAATCTTGTCAAAAAGATATTTCCACGAGGTAGGTTAAGAACAAACCAAATTATTAAGGATCAGAGAAGAAATGATACTGCTCAGAGTCACCTGGCTGTGAGATGGGCAGCAAATAAATTTAATTCATACATAATTCATACATACATACATCTATAAATACATACATAGCAGTAAACAGACAGACAAGAGAGACTTGCGATTTAACACACAGATTCCCCCATCCCACTGAGAGTTACCATACTTGTAAATTAACAAAGCAAGAGCTTTGTGGGATAAAAGGGATCCTGAAGCCCGCCTACTGTTTGAATCATCTCAGACATGGCAGTTTCAGTCTATCTAGCTAGTGCCTGGCAGCCTAGTTGAGAAGGATGTTGGTGATAGGGATGAATGTGTGTGTGAGAGCAACTGCAAGTTTAACTAGTAAAGTTTTGTTGCCATTTTGAATCATTTATTTCATCAGAACTTGACATGCCTCAGTGTTTGGTTGAAAGTGATTTCTGTGTGTTCCTAATTATTTCCTGCCTGTTCAATGGGGCTGCGTGCCTCATATGCTCTAGTCACAACTATATCTGGAAAACCCAGGTAGAAAACAAGGGTAGTTGCAAAATCTGCATGTCTTGATAGGCTGCATGTGTGAATGACCATAACCTGAATCTGGGAGTGGGTGTAACAATACTCAGCACTCAAAAAGTTGTTTTTTCATTATCTGTACTGCCTCAGTTAGGTTTGAGATAATATGAAAACATCATCTCCTAATAGAACAAAGGTTATGACTATTAAGAGATCAAAATCACTTTATACCTCTTCCTGTATATACTGAAGCAAGAAAGGCGATGCTCTCAAGTTATCAACAGGAAAGCTAAAAAAACCCTGTATCTCTTTTTGATGAAGATCCATAGTGATGATGTGGCTTAAACCTAAAAAGCAAACAAATATAAAACATTATATATACAACTTACAACAATTACAGATGGATATCTAATTATTTAAGCTGGAATAAACTAAGATGCTTGCTATCAGGATGGACTTAAATCACAAGGCAGGAAATCTCATTTTAATGTTTAAAATCACATTTAGTTATTGAAGAAAGATTCTATAATCATAGTGTGCATTCCTGATGTTTGTTATAACCTGAATAGATTCTTCAGTGTTTCAGGAAAGATTCATACTCTAAGAAGCAAATAAAGGGTATTTAATCAAAACTTTTTCAGATTAAAAGAAAATGGTATGATGATCTTAGTACCAAGATAGCTGAGAAACATTGATGAAGTTATTAAGAAATGAACTAGCTACAGTTCAATTATTTGTGGTTACAGGTAGTCCTCAACTTACAACCACAATTGAGCCCAAAGTTTCTGTTGCTAAATGAAACATTTGTTAAGTGAGTTTTGCCCCATTTTATGATCTTTTTTTCCAAGTTATTAAGTGAATCATTGCAGTGTTAAGTTAATAACACAGTTGTTAAGTGAATCTGGATTCTCCATTAACTTTGCTTGTCAGAAGGTTACCAAAGGTGATCACATGACCCTGGGACACTGCAACCATCATAAAAATGAGTCCGTTGTCAAGTGTATAAATTTTGATCACATGACCATGGGATGCGCAATTGTTGTAAGTGTGAAAAACAATCATAGGTCACTTTTTCAGTGCTGTTGTAACTTGGAATGGTCACTAAATGAGCTGCTGTGAGTCGAGGACTAATCTATTTGAAGTAATAGAACTAGGGGTAAAGACTAGGGGTGAAGCACAGAATCTTGGAATCTGTGATAGAAATTTCTAATCCTCATTTACTAGTGAGTTCATTATTAGGAAGTCTCTTTCAAAAATCAGTAGGAGTGATTCCAAACATGTTTTCTTTTTAATAATTGTCCTGATAGTTTTTCTTATAGAAGGCAAAACTGTACAAAATCAGTTGTTGCCATCTTTGGGGACAGATCAAACATTGCTTAGATGAACTGTGAAAACTAAAACCAATGTTGCTTCTAATCAGCCCATTTACCTGCTTTAGCCAACATGGAAGCAAGGAGTTTACAGACTATTGAGCCTCTCTTCCTCATTTTGCTTTGTTTGCTATAAGGGAAGTAGGGAATTACACCTGTGATTGTTTTGGCACAGGATGTTTTCAGTGCATAAGCCATAATCAACAGTTCCATTACTGCAGTGTTCACATCTCTGAAAAGGTAGAAAATACAAATCAGTTGTACCAGTGTCCACAATCCTACAATATCAGCTTTTGCCAAGACAAAATCAATTGTAGGTTATGTTTTATACTACATCATGGTTTGCTGAATAGTCCATACATAAAATTAAGGTACAGATTACAAGTCGCAATAGCTGGGATCACATATGGTGCCAATCTGAAATTAATACCATTAGGTTATTATTCAGTGTGGTAGGTGAATTCAGCTATTATCAATACAAATACAATCATTTTTTAAAAAAATAATAATGATTTTTTAAAAAATCATTTAACATCACAACAAACTAGTCAGCTTTTTTATCTTATCTTGACATTTTCCCAATTTGGGATTCTGTAGAAATCTAACAGAAATTCCTGTATATGAAAATGAGTACAGTAGATAAGCAGTTTAGAAAAAAATTGTAAATCATTAACAAACTGTTGCAATGAATATCCAGGCAAGATTTAAGACCATATTCTAGCACATTACATTTTGCATATAATTAATTAATCTATACACTTAACTTGTACATAGTGCATTTGAACTAAGAACACATCCCAGAACAGAGGTAGACCATTTAGTACTAATAGGCACCAATGTGTTCCTGGACTTGTCCTCTCTGTTCACTCAACCAACTGGTTTTAATTTCTGCTAAAGTTATTTCTGGTTTTTAAAAGTGACATTGACATCTCTTAATGTCAGACTAAGCTGTCTTAGACCACCATGATGAGGAATTTAACTAGCACAATTATTAACATTGCAGTAATCATTAGCAACCAGGATAAACTGTAGTGGAGTTGGGAGAAGAGTATTTGCCTTTGTTAATTTGTTAGAAGAAATTTCATACAGAAACAGTAAATTCAACAGGAGAGTTCATTTATCCAAGAAAATGCATTTTAACCTCCACAGTTCAAGGACAATGTACAAAACTCTCACCTGGGAATTGTCTGAATAATGAATACATCTTGTCCTCGGACTGACTCTTTTATTTCAACTCTTGTTTCTGTAGAGAAACACAGAAAATTAAACAAACTTTGCAAGACTGTCTAATGGTATCCTTAAACTACTAATAACAGCATGGGGTTAAAAAGAATCCATTAGAAACCTATTCTAATCTAATGAAAATAAACATATCCTACAGAAATGAATGTCATTTGAAACTTAAAAGAAATCTGTTATTATATATTAAATTTAAGGACAAAGGTTTTTACACCACAATTATTTTCTGATGTGAATACATTCTGTTTATTTTGCCAAGCCATCCCTGTCTGTCTATCCTTAGCTCTAGCTACTCTCCACCTCTTTCTAGCTGTTTTGTAAGTTGGGCTAGAATTAGGGAAAGTCAGATTCAAGTCCACTCTTAGCAAAGGATGAGTCTCTGTCTACCTGAAATGGCTATTGCAGAGAAAAGGAATGGAAGGATAGAATGCTGACTATACCATTTTGAGCTCCTGGAGGTTCTAATGCACAGTTAAATAATCGTAATAAATAAATCCTCATTTTATATAAAAGGCCTTTTGAACAGGTGATTTATCATATTCATAATTCTTCTGACAAGACTCCCCATTATGGCAGGGAGGGAAATATATAATTTATCAAGCAGCTTCTCAAGGCAAACTTGCACACATTAGTTAGACTATACATACGTCATTGCCTCCAGGTACAGTGATGAAAGTTTTCATTGTTTTTTAATCCCTATATAGATCTCTTCTCAATTTATCAACTTTTATAAGAAACAGTAACATCATTATATAGTTGTTATGCTTCTGCTGCTGGGCACAAGACCAAGAAAACATGCAGCTGTAAAGTTGGGCGCTGGGTGCACATTCCAAATCACATTTGAGCTCCGCTTAGCCCCAATATCAAGACACCTTCCATTCAAAAATTCTGATGCAGCTAGCTCGAATCTGAAATATTGATAATAGGGTTCCTTGAGGAGCAGGTGCCAGCTGCAGCCAGGAATGAATGCCAATTCTATCTGGTATATGTGTTGTGCCATTTTCCTAGATTGGGGCTCCTGTCACTCATTTTTATTTATTTATTTATTTTTATATTTATATACCGCCCCATTCCGAAGACTCGGGGCGGTTTACAGCTTATAAGCAATACTCTTACATCAGTA
>JANHFL010009362.1:0-25999 GCA_032468155.1 Oxyrhabdium leporinum | reverse complement strand
CGCCCCCCCCAAAATTTCTAAGAATGAATCTGCTAGTAGGAAAGATACGTTCTCATCATCTGACCTGTAGGACAGTTAGGTAATCAAGGCTTCATCCAATCAATGTGCCATGTCAGATAAAATGAGCAGCCAAGTCAAATGTGTAACTGACTCAATTTCCCCAGCTGAGGAATGAAGAAAGGCAAACTAATTGGAAATGAGCGTAATTTCTAAATAGAGTTTTATTATTAACTGAATTTAAACCGAAGGACAGTTGCTTTATTTAAGTTAATGATTGGGCACTGGTGGAATGGATTTTCATCTTTCTTACAGTTTCTTCTTACCTCTCTGAAATTACTTTGGAGAATTAGGAGAACTTCTGGAGTACAAGTGGAAAAATACAGATATAGCAGGGAAGTAGGAAAATCCTAATACTCAAGAGACCCGCTTTGGGGGAATTTGGAGCAGTAAAAACCTCAGAGGCAAGCTTTCAAACAGGATACCTGCATAGATGTTTTAGTAGGCAGTGCTGTTTTCAAAGTTTGGGTTTCCATGTTGGTACTACTACTATAAGAAGCCTCTCCAATACAGTATCTAGCCAACATCCCTAATGCTTTCTTGTGGAAGGCTTTTACAGTTCTTAACTAATATTCTTGTGCTTTCTTTTAAATTTAGAAACTTTTAGCTCTCGATTGTAGCATTGATTCCATTGCAATATACTTGCACTTTTTCTTACTGCTTTCTCTCATTACTACTTTCATTCTTTTTTAATGCTGCATTAATGTAGATCCCAACACAACAATAAACATTGATTGATGGTATGCAAGAGACATTGGCATGACCTCGGATGTCACCCTGTGCTGAGTCCCAGTTATTGTTACGCAATAAAGCTCTTAATCAATTGTCCTACTTTTTATTAGCTGCTGGAACTAATGTTCATTTATTATTCCATGAATTGAAGAAAATTATTCCATGGACATGTATGTGATGCAGTACATACCAGTAATTGCCTTTCATTTGCATTTTGCATAATTTGAGAAGCACAATTTGCAGACTAAGAAAATTAATTTGTTTTAAATGTTTTTAAGCTCAATAAACACAAAGCCAAAAATATGGTAATACCAGAGAAACATTAAACTTTCAGGGAATATTTATTTTAGGTACATAATTCTCTCAGAAAAATCAAAGAATATGAGAAAATCTTGCATAGGGAACTAAAAAAAACCTATTTGAATTAGTAGGAGTGCATTCACTTTCTCACAGAGAAATCCTGTTGTGACTGAATAAATATAAGCATCTTGTGCTTCATTTAACTTACAGAGGAATGTACTGCTCTGAGTAACAACTTGACATTTTTACAAGGATGTAATGCAATGCATACTTCTGACCTGATGAAAGCACAGAACAAAATAATAAAGCTGTATATTAGAATAGCAAAGCTATGATACTCTATGGATTAATGACAAGCTGAGAATTTGAATGTTTTGTTTGCTCTTAAACAATTCTAATTCTTGGAACAAAGATTCCAAGATAGAAAGTTCTTCAGTAAACTAGGATTATTGCTAAGAGAATAATTACCAGTGATTACAAGTGAATGTTGGAACAGAGTTGTCAACCTGACCTAAATTGTTTGCAAATCAAAAATACTGTAAAAAAGTACTGTCATTCATAATAGACATCACAACAATAAATATTGATAGTACTAGCCTAGAAACTAGGAGTCTTGGGAACTCTAGACCTCCCTTGGGTATGAAAAGCTTTGAGCCATTCACTCTCAATGGGGAAAATAGGAGTGTTAAGTATATTTACCACTTTGAGTTACAGTATACTGTATTTTAAAAAGTGGATAAAAATATAAAAACACTAGCAATAATTATAAATTTAAAAATAGAGAAGATACGTTTACACAAAATTAAAAGACTGTAACACGCTAACATATACAGATTACCATTACATGATTCAGCCCAGATAGACAACCTGTCTGATTGTTTATCAATTTAAACATTTAGGCCAGTTATTTCAACAGTGTTGCAGTAAGAAGATAATACAATAAAGCCAAATAAAATAAGTAATAGATCATTTTAAATCATACCCTTTAAAACACACAAATTATCCTGACAAAGGGGCACTTAAAAGACAAAAGGCATTGTTTGTAAGGGAGAGGAGGGAAAACTACCTGGCACCGAAAGGCAGGCAATATTAGCAACAGCCAGGCCTCTAGGGAAAGGGTGTTATACAGCAGGGCTCATCCCCCACTCTCCCAATAATGTGCTTCTCCCAGCCCTAGGAGACTGAAGAAAGCCCCTCTCTGCTGCTACAGAGTGTAATATCCTCATACTCATCCAAGAGGTAATGTTACAGACATCTGGTGCAATTCTTCTAGGGCTAGCTTTACTTGGTCTGTTAAAACTGTTCCAGATAACAGGCTTGCCGCTGTATTTTTCACTACCTGCAGTTTCCATCTTCAAAAGGCAGACCCTCATAGAGTGCATTGCTATAACTCAAAGATCATGTACTACAGTGATCAGGCCATCCCTCAGAGTTGTTAACTACAAAGTGTGATATAGGTGGCTGAATGCATCTAATGACACCCAGGGCTTGAGTGATACAGATGAATCCATGACCCAAAATATGTATCTGCTTCTGCAAGAGAAATATAGCTCCAGGTACATTTCCAGACTTGCAAGCTGCCAATGCGCAGTATCTCTTATTTTGCTGATAGTTAACTTCAGTTTATTACTGAATAAATGAAACATTTGTGCTGTCTTGCCTGAGTCTAATGAAATGGAAAATCAGTTCCAGTGATTTTAGATTTTATAATTTAGAGAAGTTAATTTGGATTTTCAAGGCAGAATTCCAGAACTTCTATAATTGCATTGTGTCATCTGTCTTATTTTAAAAAGACATCACTATTTTATCTTTTTCTCATAATCAGAAGGAAGGGTGGCCTTCACGTATTCCTTCGTGCATTTACATTGCTTGATCTAAAATACTGATGTAATTCACTCATAGTGCATCCATTCAACTGTGACATGACCATCTTGTGACTCTAAACTTGTTGATACATTTATAGAAAAAAAAACAGCAAACAAATGGAATAAGTTTGCTAGGATTTGCTAACTGCCTTTGTTCTTATGCAGCCAGTTGTCCTCTGTTCTTTGTGGCTTTACAAGCAGCGATAACCCTTGTGTCTAGCTTGAATTTTTTGCTCTCAGTTTGTAAGCTCACAGCAGTTGCTTTCATTTCCAGATCCTTTGGCATTGTTGCTTGTTTTGAACAGAGAAGTTTCTGTGCCTATGTGCTACAATAGTGGCACATGTCCTCATTAAAATATCTAGAAATTCATGTTTTTTTCCTGTAGAACAGAACTTTCTTTTCCGGCCACTCTGGAGGGTTTGCTTCTGCGAAATGCTGATATTAATGTAAGTTGTCATGATTTCAATTGAAGGAGCACATCATTGAGGTGAAGAACCATATTTATTGCAAGGTTACTTGACTGCCTACTTTGGCAATAGCACTTGGACTTATATACCGCTTCACAGTCTCTTACAGTCCTCTCTAAGAGATTTACAGAGTCACCATAATGTCCCCAACAATCTGGGTCCTCAGAAGGATGGAAGGCTGAGTCAACATTGAGTTGGTCAGAATCGAACTCCTGGCAGTCAACAGTGAGTTAGCCTGCAATACTGCATTTTGATCACTATGCCACCATGGCTTTCTTGTTTATTTGCAACAAGCCCACTTAAACTACTAGCTAAGAGAACTCTATTCATGTTTTGTGTGACTTATTGAAGGAAACTGAATCTCCTCAAAACCAACCAGTGAAAGTCCCTGAATCAATTTAAGTCTATTTTCATTCTGATATCTAGGGCTTTTTTTTAAAAATGACATTCCTCTTCATCCTTTGTCCCATAATCTTTGGGGAGAGGGGAGTCCTTCATGCATGTATATTGCCTGACCTAAGAGATTCATGGGTATTTCATTCAGGGTGCATCCATTCATCTGTGACATGACCATCTCAGGACATGTTTGATCTGTTTGGGAAAAAAGGAGCAGCAAAAGCCTATTGAACAAGATTACTCAGATTTGCTGACTTCTTTGTTCTTGTGCAGTCGGGCTTCTTGTGTTGTTTGTAACTTTGTTCCCTGCATTCAGAGCATCTGAAATGGGAGATTTCAAAGAAGTACCAAAGAAAATAAGAAAGTTAATCAAATCATACAGCTTTACAAAAGTGAAAATGGCACAATATTTCCATTTTCAGTGTGCATCTTCTTTTTTACAATGTGCTGATACTGATAACTGGTAACATGCTGATTGGCACTGGTAATATGTTGGTATCCATATTGATTAAACCGCTGTGAATCTTGATGGAACTACAAAGTTGCATCAGTGTTTCTTTTTGATGGAAAAAAGTAACTTAAAATATCAGTGAATTGTGTATGTCCCATGCAGGGATAACATTCAGAAGTTCTCCAGGAACAGAGGAAATCAGATGTACATAAGTCTCAGATACTATTTTATCTACCATTGTTCACTGGCTGGATTCACACAACTTATTAAATCATTAAAAAAAAACCCCAACCCTATATTTTAGCTCAGCTAAAATAAGATACGCACATTAAGATTGAGTAATTATTCCACTTACACCCTTCAATTATTTGTCTTCCTTTGTTTCCCAAACTGAATTCACAGAGTAATCATTTTATTCTTCTGGTATAATTTCAAAAGTGTTGCCTCTTTTCCTCTCCTCAACAACATTCTGATTCACAAACTTTGACCTTTCCCCCTTTTTTTTTTAACCTTACCTCCAGCTAGAATATGCTCTTGTCACAGTGATAAGTGACATTCGTCTTTAAATCTTTCCCCGGGCTTCTGTTCTGGGATGCAGAAGAAATCCTTCTTGTTTGTTTGTTTGGAGCATTTCTATATAACACTAAAATACAATGACAGAAGTCTTGATCTTCAAAGCTCTCCGTTGCATTGCCCCATTCCTTGTTCTGCTACTTTTTTTTTTTTGCTAGCATTATTCAGCTGACTAAAAGCTCCAAGAAGCAACTCTGCTGTTAATCACTTTGTTGCTTAAGCCTTAGAATTCTTCACAAAATACTTGGAGATCTGTATAACTCAGTTCTGTCTTCAAATACCGCCTCAAAACTTAACTTTTAATATAATTTCGAACTGTGTTGTTGTTCCCACATAAAGAACTAGACCTAGGTCTGCTTAAGAATAAGTCTATGTAAGAGAAAATAAACACATATCATTTATGGAAAGCTTTCAGTAGAGCAAGAATATTTGCTACTTCTTCCTACAGCTCAGGGAAAATCTGCTTAAGAAGATTAAGAGACAGGAGGAGGAAGAAATGAAGCACACCAGCCTTGTGCTGCACACTGCATAAAATAATTTCAGGATTGTTCTGAATTTTGTTTCATGTGAAACCTAAAAGAACCAAAATGTTCTAGGCAGAGGTGTCAAGAGGCAGGGAGATTAAAAAAATAAATAAAAGTCAGTTTGGCACCCACAACTGCATGATGAAACCCCAGCCCTTTTTCAGTGTGGGTGACAAGTCCAATGTACATTAAAAAGATGTGGGGTTTCCACAGTGCAGTTGTAGCCCCCATATTGACTTTTTGACAAACAGAGAAGCCTCTCCTTCCAGGTTTCATTTCTTTTTAACTGGCTGGTTCCAAATGATTCTTGGGGTTTGAAGCAAAACATACTTCCCATTTCATGTATAAACCTAGTTACTAGAATTAAAGAAACAGCTGGGGCTACAGAGGAGAGGATGAAGAATAAGGAATTACTATATTATTGTATAAAAATATGATTCAATGTGTATAGAGAAAATTACCCAGGAAAAAAGTGTGAAGCAGATACAATGCTTTGCTGCCTTAGAAAATAAATAGAGTAACATTCAGGCAGAGTACCTTGTAATATGTTTTGTATCTCAAACAATGGAAAAAAACAGTCCTCCTCATCTCACATTTAGAACTTGACTTAGGAGCAGCCAAATCTTCCTTCAGCACTGACAAGTAGTTGAATCTTGGTTAATCCACAGCTGCTGCCTGAAGCTATCTTCCCTTCCTCTTCCTGAAGATAGAATCTGTCTACATTACAATAATATGAAAAGGAAAGTATCTGCACAGCAAAGTACTATAGTTTTGGGGATTCTCAGGCAAACCTATGAGAGATTGCAGGACCTCCTTGTTCACTTGAAAAGCATATCATGTAGACCTAGCAAATCGAGAGCTGTACAGGCAAATGACCAACGTTGGCCACATCAATTCAATAACGTCTGAAAAAGATGCATATTTGGGGTAGTCAACAGTTCATCTATGGATATCAATGTTAACATACAGCATAAAATTATGAAATTTTGAAACTATATGTCAGAGAAATCTAAACTCTGTATAAAGGCAACATTGATTTAAGGGCAAACTGAAATGTCACTAAATGGTTTACAAAATGCTGAGTTCTCTGGACATTAAGGTAACCTGATGGGGTAACCCCTGGATCTGTGATTTATAATGGGTTGAATAGAATGCAGAAAGTTGCATGTAGATTTATTAGTTTCGTTTTTACTATGCGGAAAAGAGATTTCAACGTACCCCAAAAGCTGTTAGGATAAAAACCTGAAAGGTGGTTATTCTGTTTTATTGTAAATCTAAAATCTGTCTCCAGTACTAAATTGAACACACAAATCCCTTCTAAGTCAGAGAGGAGTATATCCCAAGGGAATATCACCAGAGTAGATAATTATATGGATTTATGGACTGGGTCAGGGGACAGGCAGGAATGTGCAAATAGCATCTTGGTGGTAGTAGTAACTTGTTATGACTGCCTTACATTGTCAGCTTTTAAGCAGAAAGGAGAGTGGGAAGTAAGAGGTAACTAACAGATTTTAGAAATAGTACAAAAGAAAACTTTCTTTTAGAAATGCTTAGGAAAAGCTATTGTTGCTTGAAGGAAGCTTTAATTCTTAACCCCAGAGCATTACTCATTACAGAATAATGTATAAATCACTGAGCTCTTTGAAGAACATTGTGATTACTGAGAATTGTTTCATTCATTGTATCATAGGGACTCTGAGTTTTGTGCATTATTTTGTCATACATTTCAAGTTATCAATTAGCCATGGAGAACAAACAGATTTTTCCGGTTTAGTTTCAGAACTTCGTAACCTAGGAATGCTTAACCAGAGCAATGATTCATCCAAATTAGAAAAAGGGTAAAGAATATATTTTTTATTTATAGTAATACTCATTTGAATTAAGAGTATTTAAATTCTTACTTTCATTGTTTAAGATACCAAGAACGTTATATCTATTTAGGTATTGAACTGTGCCAGGAAACAATTTTAAAATATTTTTGTTTATTTCTTCATTTTCTGAAGTCATCCATTCACCAAGTGAATCTTCAAGAGGATTAAAAAATACAAACACAGGAAGGAAACCATCAACCACTCCCCAGTAGTTGGTGAAAGAGTTGTTGCAATTTCAGCTTAAATATTTGATTGCTTCACTTTTGCCTTAATCATAATCATCTCAAACATTCTAATTTATTTCTTCATCCTAGCCTGATAATTTTTATGCTTCAAAGTAAAAACCTATAGCAAACTCTTAACGAGTTAAAACTATATATCTAATCTGGCCACCAGGTATTATACTCGGAGAATTTCTTATCAACAGTGTACCTGCTTCCTTCTTTTAGGACAGAGGTAAGTATTCTTTCCTTTACAGAGCCTATAGAATCCTCTGAAGTTTATAACAGCTGCTCCTCATCCAGAAACATAATGAACAAGGAAACCCTAGAAATTATTCTGAAGCTCCAAAGAATAAAAGCATTTCCTGACAGGCTCAAGTCTTTATGTTGTTGTTCCTCCATTTCTCCACCCCTTCTGCCTTGATTGCTTCTGTCTTCTGGGAGAGTCCTTGGTACCCCTGTAGTCCTGAAAGGCTTCTTATGTCCAATTAATGAATTCCCTATCTTTCTTGAGAAGCAGGACGATGGAAGTTTTGTCTGTAGTTCCTTCACCTTGTCTTTCATGCTCAGCTGGCACTTGTAGCATGGGCAATTCTCATTGTCTTAAAAAGTAGAACAACGCGGTACTTCTTTTGCAGGTTATAAAAGTAATTTCTTCCACCTCCATGTTCTCTGACAAACAACATATGTGACCAAGCCATCTGTAAAATGGTGTCTTTCTCCAGTCCACCATTATGTGTACTGTATGAGACTGGGCATCACTGACAATAGGAACTGAAACCACCTGGAAAAGCTACATGCATCTAAATCAGTGTTGGGGTTCATCTACTCTACCATGCCCTAATAACATGGTTTGTTTGGTTTGGGCTTTAATGTACTATATGTTGTATGAACTCAGCCATTACATATTAACCATAATTAAAGTCTTGTTCCCCAAAAGCAGTACCTTAGCAAGATATGTAGTTTATGTATGCACATTTTCTTTTTCAGAGCGCCTGATCAGAGGATCAAAGACAGAGATGAACATTACAGCAATCTTGGCTAGTGTCCTATATGCACTGATATCTACATGAGAATGCTACATATGTTGACTGATGTATATAGCCCATATGTTAATAAAAAGTAACATCAAGTAAACTTGATTCATTATGACTTCACTGACAATTTTCTTGGCAATAATATGGGATGGAAGTGGTTTCCCATTGGCTCCTTGAGAATGATATTTTATGTCTCAGATCTTATAGCCTTGATATTTCTTGGTGGATTCCTATTCAGGTATTAAAACAGGATCAACAAAGATTAGCTAGATCTTTCCATCTAGATCGATATAAATTTAACACCCTATTTTTTAAATTTGCATTAGAGATGGCTTTCTTTAGTCCTTAGAAATAAAACTACAACTCACTTTCATTGCTCACTTTCATTTCAAATTTATATTGATTTTGCAACCTAACAGTATAAATAAAAATTTAGGGATATCATACCAATGTTTTACAATTAATCTTGTACTACTTAAATCTCATTTTTAGTTTAAACAGAGTTATTCTGTCACTACTGCAGTTCTCCTATTGTCAAATTTAAATAAATCTACTCTCCCTATTTCCCCAGCCTCCTCCAAAAAACCATGTATTTTAAAGTGCATTTTAACTACAGTAATAAAATATGATGACTTTCAACTTGGTCACATGGAGATATTCCTTGCTGATTTTTTAAAATAATGAAATAATTACTTAATCCTTTGCCATCTTTGAAATATATGTTCAGCTGTGATTGTTCGCCTGTTTAGAATATAGTACTAAGTATTTTCAACAAGATCATGTTAGCTGTTTATAGTAACAACAACAATATTTTTGTTGCTCCTCCAGGAGTAACAAAATAGTGAAAGATATGAGCTACCTCAAGTATATACCAAGGATTTGGAAACAAATAGCAAAGTCATATGACGATTAAATGTTGCAAGTATACGCAATATAATTATTCTAATCAAATGGTTCCTAAATGGATACTTGGATACTTTTGCAATTGGATACTTTTGCAATTGGATTATTAGATGTATATATTGCATCATGATAAAAATAAAAGCTACCCTGGTGCAATCACAGGAGGTACAAGTGAACCCAACTTGAACTCAATGTTCAGAAGCAGAATATCCTGGGAAACTGAGATTTCTTATTCTAGTTTTTAGAATTAAAATCTCTGGTCAGATTGCTGTCTTTGGGTCTCTTGCAACATGCAGGTATTTATTTTACACACACATGCCAATTCCAAGCTGGTTCAAAATGCACTGATTTTCCTCGCTGCTATTGTTCTTGCAAAGATTTTGAAACTGCTCATAACCAATAGGAGAGCTCAAAAACCAGCAGCTAGCTTATATGCTGTCATAACTTTGAGTTCACCCAATTCTTTTTTAAATGATTGTGTTCTCTGATTGCTCACTTAAAAAAAAACTAGTGGAAGGGTACCCTGGTGCCACAGCACCTTAACCTCAATGCCCATAAGAACTGGAGAGATAGGTTGACAATACTTCTTGCCCAAATCCACTTGCAGGCTGCCGAATTGAATTGGTAGAGATGCCTCCTGTCCTGCTGCTGATCTGGAAATCCATTGTGTCTGCCGATTCTTGGTGATCGGCAGGCCCACAGGGGATCCCAAAATGTCAAGCTGACACCACAAATATCCAACTGAAGCCCCACCCAATTTTATATGTGCCACATCTGTAACACCTGTAAAAAAAGGTGGGGATTCAAATTGCATGGCCAGGTCCCCCCATCTTTATTTCTTTTTCACTCTCCCTGCAGATGCCTGTCATAGTGTGGAACCAGAAAAATTCAAGCCAATTCAAGGTGAGTTGAAATGCTATATATCGAGGATACTAAAAACAGAATAGATACAGGTGAAATAGGTACCCGAGATTAGCCTGTTTAAAGATTTGGGAATTCTGTTGGTCTAATCTGTCCCTGTTGATTTGCTGGCAGTTGTTTCTCTCATTCAGTGTGGATAAATCACATTGTTTATATTGTCTATTGTAGTTTCACAATAACCAAAAGTGCTGGTCTTTATTTTTCACTCATGTAATTTGTTTAATCCTTTCAATTTATTTTCTAACACCTCCTTTCTTTTTCAGCTCCAAAATACTTGTCATGTTTTCTAATATTTGTCTTGGATAACTTCATTGTATTTTTGTTGCTTTATCTGTATCTGTTTTTAGTTTCACTTCTTTCTTCTCTTTGCTCTTCCACATTGTTACATCAATCTAATATTGTTATACCTTATTTTTTAAGATGGGGAAATAATTTTTTAGATTGGCTTGCTTCAAGATTCTAAGTTTCCCAATTCAAACTGTGATTGAATCTGTCCATGTGTTGTGAGATTAAGATGTTTTCATCATATTTTCTGGTAGCTAGTTGGTATTTGTTGATGCACTCTACTAATTTAGGTCAGGTAGTCAGTCAGAAAGAAGACCAATACAAATCCAAAAATGCTAGAGAATTCCTGGAAGCTTCACATTCAGACAAACCAGCCATCAAGAGACACATTGAGATAAGCCACATTTATATTTGTGCAAAAGAGACAGCAAAAAAAAATTAGGAAGGAAACAGAAAGGACAACAATATATTTTCTTCAGCAGCCTAAATTCAGATGAGTAGTGATCAGCACCACGCAAACAATCAGGCAGAAAACAATCCTCTAAAAAATGAACCACTAGAAGGAAACCACAACCCTGCCAAAACTACTGTAAATAAACGCAAACTCCACACTCACTCACATTGATGACATTAGCTAGATGCGTAATGAAATGTCTGCAAACATACAACCAAGCTCAGAGCATCAAGAGCTCCACAGTTTCAATCCTGGGCTACAGATATGTATTCTTCTCTATTGAAAATGAAGCGAAGCATGAAAATGAAATTTTAAAACACCCAGTGAATGCGAAAGGCAAAAATAACAGATTTTTAAAAACAGTTCCAGCTTTCCTGAGGTTGAAACACTCACTACAGAGGAAGAAAGGAAGAACTCAATATGCAGCAAGTAGTAATCAATCAAGACATCCTCAGAAACTGAACAAGTAAAATAAAAAAAACAAGACCCTCTCCCACTGCAAAAATAAATAAATAAAGTAAGTAAGTCTCTTCAAGGTTTTTTTTTGAAGATGCATTATCAGGCTGATCCATGAGATACTCAAAAAAGGAAAGGCCTAGGAAAATAGAACCATCTGTCTCTAACAACCATGACCTGGATGACTGAGAATCTCCATAGACATCTGTCTCTAATATCAATGTGACACCTCCCAAGTCTAACCTGGCTGCAAGACAATTCCATAAAAGACCACTGGTGAGACCTTGACTAATGTTATAATGCACAAAAATGATCCCCATATTTACAGTATAACACTGTATGGAAGCTCTGTAAATACATTTTTTTCACTTAAATATGGTTTGAAACTATATTAGAGGTTTTTCAACTTCAATTATTTGTCTTCACGTTCTTGTAAGCTCCTTTTTATCTTTGGGCAAGGGAAAGGGGATGTGAGAAGAAATTGGGGAATCGGATCTCATTGAAGTTTGCTTCTGCTTTTAGTCAATTTTTACCATCATTTTGTCTTTATTCTGTGATCGTTTAACTTTTCTTGAGAAATTGGTATATAATCACATACAAGTCCTGTAGACTAGGACTTTCAGCAGCTACAATCCCATGTTATCTGACATTTTGAAGCGATCAGTCAGCACTCTCACCAGTGATGCTAATAAATTTGTTCATTAATTTGTTTGAAGATTCACTTGTGACAATATTTCCTTTGGGATAAAAATGAGAAGATAGCCAGTTCTGAGCTGGCTTGGTGATAGGACTTAAAAGTTGGGTAATTTTCAAGGATAGAATGGAAAAAGGAGGCATTAATGACTCAGTTTAGATATGTATTTTCTTGTTATCTCAGGCCTTTAATTGCTTTGGACTATTGTATCTTGTTTGATCAATCTTCTATCACTTAACAGTTCTTAACAATTCCAAAATGATTTTTTTCTGCACTTTGCATAATGTATTTTGGATGCTTACTCCAAGTGTGAATAGCATGATGAATGTGCATGTACTTAAATAAGAGGAGTTGTAAGAATCATTAAAAAAATGATTTAATCGGCCATTGTGAATGTAACCTCAATCTTCAGTTGAGGAGTGCCACAAAGGCTTTATTTTTTCTGTGGCAGTTTTTCTGTATATCGAGTTCACAATGCAATTACATAATCAGGCATCCTTGGGAATCTTCCTCCGACTAGAAATATGTCATCATGAGCAGGGAAGATGTACAAGGACTTAATTATAATAGATGGATTAGAAGGTGATTAAAAGACTGGAACAGTAAGAAGAGAAAATACTGTATTTTACAGTATTTTTTATTGAAAACAGCAATTCTAAAAATAAAAACCAATACAAAGTACAAAAATATAAGAATAAAGACCATTTGTGAGCTGGGGAAGCACTGCAATGCAGGCCTTGACCCGTGCTAGGCCTCCCAGGACCTCCTCTGCCTCTGAGGCACTTTATGCTCCACTTAACAACCCTTATGCTTGCCTAATGCTCACAACAGGGAGAGCAGAGATTGGAATTGTTAAGCAAGGCAATCATATAGACCCTTTGTCCATTTTTAACTTCATTTCAAAATATATATTTCAAAGTCTTTAAGACTGTATTTAAAACTACTTTCTCTAAGGATAAGGAGACTCACCCAGTAAACGCAAAAAAATCTTGTTCTGAAAAGTTTAAAAATATTTCCAAAGCAATAAAAATAATTGCAAAGATGATTAAGAAATGAAGCTTGGTCAAACATATGGTTCAAAAAAGGCAATGTTATGATTGTGAGCTTGGTATCCTTTGAATCCCAGCTGCTCGACTCATAAGATGAAACTTCAATTCTTGTGTCTACTCACGTGGCTGACCAGAATATACATGGGCTTTCTAATAATATCTTTCTCAGGAGAGATCAGTAATCATGATCCACCATCCAGTTGCCAATATGCGCCATAAACACAGTCCTGCTTCAGCAGGGACATCTAGCTCACCGTGGCACTCACCAGAATTTTTTTCAGGAAGAGAAAATAAAGTATGGATGAATATATCCTAATAACTGAATAAGGCAATGAAGCTCTTTCATTCAAAGTGTTGAAGATAAATAATATTTTCCTTACATACATATGAGGCTGTGTATTGAGCACAGCAGGCAACTGGAGCTTCCTGTTGACCCTGGAAGGAAAGAAGATAAAAACTAGGTGCTGATTTTTCCCCCTGTAATGTGAAGGGAATCTATATATGGGTACAATAAATAGCACAGTGAAAAGTGTTGGTATCAATAAAAAGGACAGGCCTGATTTCTCTTTTAGAAGAACAGAATGTGGAATCAGCCCCACAGTAAGATCATCCCATGTTGTTATCAGATCCTGTATTCCTGCAATAAAGATTAAGTCATAATTTATATTGCTTTTGTAAGTCCTGTGTATCATTTCCAGAGGATATATAACCTATAGCCTTGAGGATCTTCTGTGTTCCTTTGATAAGGAGCCCACTGATCCCTGTAGTTGTGCATGCTGATAAAGGACATGTTGTTAAATCTATCATCAATAGATTTGCTTTCTAATTTAGGTGACCATTTCCCCCCCAAAACACCTGGTATGGTCAGCAGGATCAAAAAGTCAAGAGTTGGAGAAATTTGCTACATTTGGCACACTTCTACCATTTTTGCAGGTTGAGACTTTCTCATTTATGATCCCTACTTTGGAAGAAGAGGAACTCCTAAGCCAAGCTGAAGAAATGAAGTGGGGATCCTTGAGTTTCTTTCTCCAGGCCAACAAAGGATTTCCACATATACCCTGCTAGATGGACAAAAGATTCCTCATCCTTGCTGTAGGTTCTACAAAGTTGAAATTTGCTTGAAAGGATTTTCACATATACCCTGCTAGATGGACAAAAGATTCCTCAAGGTTCTACAAAGTAGAAATTTGCTGCAATTAAAGAAACCGGAGTCCTAAATTAGTGATCTCCAGGGTAGTTTGGATGTAGCGTCTTAAAAAAGAGGAGAAAAACTTGAATATGTCAAGAGGAAATTCATTTATATCCCCAGAAGATGCCATCTCATATAAAGTAGTGTATCCTACCTTGAGAAAGGGATATGTTGGATTTGCATGCCACAGCCTCCTTTCCATTTCCCTAGTTGGTGTCAGTGGGTGAAGGATATAAAACATTGGTGGGAATTGGTTTGGGCTGGGGAGGAGAAAAGTGAAAAGCAGAAAGAAGAGAGTGGGATGTGATGTTCCCAAGGAAAATGAATGGTTTCTCCTGTTCTCCAGACAACACAGAGGACTTTCCCAGACCCTGTGAGCTACAAAGTCTATGCCACAGGTCCACAGCCTTGGGGCTTTGCATGTGTGTGTTCCTTGGCCCCCTGATACATATTACATAATGTACTGGTATCTTTACTAACCCTGAAGAATTCCAAAGTGAATTGCTTTGAAGACTGATTGCCCTGCTTGGGCCAATATAGGTGGTGGGTTGCATAATGTTGCCAGTCCTTGCCTCACAATTTGTAGTTTCAGAACTAAACTTTGAATCAAAACAAAAATAAAGCAAAAGATGCTCCAAATGGGGAAAACAATCGGGAACAGCTCCATCTTCAATGTCTTCCTAATTGCAGTTAGGGATAGCATCCATAGGAGAGTGAATTCATATTGAAAAGAGGTCTTTCCCGGCTTCAGCTTCTATTTTCCAATAATGGGAATCCATAATTTTTCCTAGATAGATTAGGCCAATTCAGCAGCAGTGCATCAAAACCAGCACTTCAACTGCACCTAGAAGTTAATTGGTGGCCAATGCAGGGCCCACACTATATGTGTAATATGTTCCCAATGAGGGGAATGAGATAACCACTGCATTTTGGATTAACTCAGCTTCTCATGGTCATTAAAGGCAACCCTATGCCAAATACCAAAGGGGTGGTAATGAGGGCATGAGCTGCTGTAACATCTTGCCTAAGGCAAGTACCAGGAGAAATTAAACAGAATATTGCATGAGCTCAAGGAGAGGAAAATAGTCCATACATATGACTTACTCCTTGCTTATGACTTCTGATATATGATTGGGGAAATTTTCAGATTATAAAATCAAAAGTTAAAACTTGCCACTTACTGGTGTCACAAAAGGCTCCATGCAGTTTTCTTGTTTAATTATTATTACTATTACCTTCTAACCACCTACGTTTTTTAAACCTCTCAACTTCTGGGATTTCTTGGTAAATTCCCATTCCAATATTACCTACTGTAGATCCCTCCCTGCTTAGCTTTCTCAAGCACTATTAAGGCAAACTACAGAGAATGAAAAGCTAGTTATTTCTTAGCTTGCTGATCTGCTGCTACTTGGGGAAGACAAGAGTATATAGTTCGACATTTCTGGCTGAGATAAAATGATTGAAGAACCTTTCCATATAAAGAACTTAGCCCCTTCTAGTTTCAGACATGCATACTGCATTGGCTTGCGTAAGAAGCATGCATATATATCAATACTTTTGTTAATCATAAAATTCAAACCACTGAGTGTTGGAAATGCAGTCTGCAGCCCTAGAATTCTTGGATACAGCAACTCCCAAAGTTACCGCAGAAGTGATAATTTCAATATAACCTTTGAAGATTAATATATGGATAGCATCTATATACTAAACTAAAACTTCTTTTGTCTGTTAGCTTTACCTGTGGTCAACCCCTGATATTTGACTGTGCTATACAATTAAGTATGGGCTACTTTCAAGGCAAATACATTTCTGAATATCTCCCTGAATTTTAAAAAACTTTTCTAGTACATTAGAAGGTCTGCCATTGTGGAAGACATTAAGGAATCTGATAAGGAATCTGGTATTTGGTAATTTCGTCTTAGAAGACAAAACATCTTAAAAATTTTCCTTGGTCAACTGCTGTTTGTTTATACTTTTTTGTATAGGGAGACACATCTTTGAATATCTCCCTGAATTTTTAAGAACTTTGCCAGTGACAGGTAATGAATCTGGTATCACTAAAATGATAACCAAATGGGTCACAGGTTATCTTGCATTAACTAAAATTAATTCAGATAGTTAAAACACATTTAAATTTGACAGCTTGGCCTTTTACCCCCACCCCCGTTAATTCTGTGCCAGTACAAGTGTTAATGAGAGCAAAGCTATTATTTTCTTGTGCAATACTGCAGCTCTCCAGAGCTTGTGGGTGTTTTGTTTGTTCACTGGTGATAACACTTGCTTCATTCTACCTCTTGCCTCTGGGTTTTAGTGTGTTCCAGCTGTAAGCCCAGAGTAGAATGCAACCATGTTGGAAGAAGGCTTGGTTGCAGAATAGCCAACCTGCTATCATTTGCTTTCACCTCCCAGCTTGCAAAAGGATTTGAAAAAATGTGGAATACAGCACAAAAGGCAATTTTGCAATCGAAAAACACCCACTTGGATTAGATATTTCATTTTTTTAATGGATCAGACAGGGAATTTTTGTTGGGGATCTGCAGTAATTCTCAGTTGGACAGTACAGGTAGTCCTTACCTACAACCACAATTGAGACCAGAATCTTTGGTCCTTGAGTGAAGTGAGACATGACATTTTTGTTCAAAACTCGCAATCTCAGCACTTCTGGCTGTGGTCATTAAGCAATTTCCTGGGTTGTTAAAGAGCTGCCAACTAGAGGGACTTGACCCTGCATGAAGCTGAAACTCTCCAGCAAGTAGTCCTTTTGCTCTCAAAGAATTGGCCACTGGAGGAACTCTGCCTTATGTGGGGCCAAGACCTTCCAGTGGACTGTTTTTTTTGCTCTCAGGATTTGGGCACCCAATGAAAATATATGAAAAAGCCTCTATTGGCAGGAAGTCCCTAAATGGCAATTCTCAGTTGGCCTCTGCCTCACTTCTCACAGTCAGCATACTTCAAAGATAACCTAAGAGCTAATCCTAGTTTTAGGCCTAAAGAACATATTTTATAATCTGTTGAACTTTACTTGACATATAAATAGGTAAATAGGTTTATAATTTTTTGTCACAGACTTATTTACTTATTTGGCTTCTCTCAATGCTCAATTTCAGAAAAAACAACAACACCCTTCTTGATTGCAAAATAAAGTGACACACCTTCTTCATCTCCCAGCTATTGGCATGAGTGATGATACAACTTTGGGATTATGCACTGAGAGTTTGTGGCTGTATATAGTTTCTGCTAAGCAAGAAAGGAGAGCATGATTCCACTGGTTTAAAAAAAAATAAGAAAAAATACAAATAACACAGGCAACATTTGCTTTTAAAAAGGATAAAGGCAATTAGACTTTTCTGTGTTAAAAATGCAATGACTTTTTTAAAAGAAGAGGAGGAGGAATGTGTTCAGGGTATAAATAGCATAAAGTCAATTGTTTGAATAAGAAAAGCAAAAACATTCAAGGATTTTTTTTAAAAAGAATGCAAACCTAGATTTAAGGCTCAGGAGAGCTCAAGCTTTCTCCTCTCTTCAAAATGCATCCCAAAGTAACCAGCTGAATCAAAGAGCATTGCTGTTTCCATCTATCCATCTTTGAACTTTATCAGAAAGCAGTTGAATGTAACATCACATCCTGGTCTTAATCAATTGGGTGTTGATTGTGTTGTTGGATTTAGTTTGTTGGCCTAGGATGTCCACAGTTTCTCAGTTGAAACTATGATTAAGTCTGTTCATACATTGTGAGTTTGAGTGTCTTCTGATTGCTGGTTGGTGTTTATGGATGTGCTCTGCTTGTCTTTTGTCTATCTGTCCTACATGGTGGCTGTTAAAGTCATCACATTGTATGTTGTAGGTGACTCTTGTTCTTTTCTTATTCTTGGGCTACTGGGTCTTTGGATTTATGTAAGATGGTTTGGAGGATTTTAATTGGCTTGTGCACTACGGTGATGCTGTATAGTTGTAATAATATGTTGGTTGTTTCTAAAATGTTTTTGACGTATGGTACTGTTATCCTTTGTGTAGCTTGATTGGTTATGTTGAAGTGGATGAAGTGATTAGGCACTTTTTTATAAAAAAAAATCCATTTTTTTGGAAGGTGTTGTATAGGTGGTCTGTTTCCTTTTTCTAGTGTTCTGCTTTTTTGTTTTATTTTGGTAGTAGAATACTTGGTTAGTGTGGGTTATTGTTTTGATAGACTTGTATTTCTAATTTGTTGTTATTTCCTCTGCAGATGATGACATCCAGGAAGAGTAATGTGTTGTTGTTTTTATTATGACAAAGGTGTTATTAATATACTGGATCCATACTTTTGGTTGTATGTGTGGGAGTGCAGTGTTTATAGTACTCCTACATATACAATCAAAAGCATGGATCTGGTTTGCAAATGATAACCTTCATCATAAAAAAGGGAAAAGACACACGAAACAACTGACATAATCAAAGGAATAACATTCACAAGGAAAGAAGAAAACAACAGGTCAAAAACATCTCAAGAACAATCAACCGATTATTACCATTACACAGCATCACTGGAGCACAAAACCAATCAAATGTTTTACACTAAATGATTATATATCATGTAAACTAAACTGAAAGAACCACTGGCCCAAGAATTAAAAATAGGAGTCATCTACAACATATAGTGTAACAACTTTAACAGCCACTATGTAGGACAAACAGACAGAATATTAGTCGAGTGCATCCATGAACACCAACTAGCAGTCAAAAGGCATGATGAAAATTCCTTAGTCTCATAACACATGGACAGATTCAACCACAGTTTCAAGAGGGAAACTGAGCACCGTAAACCAAGCTAAATTCCAGAACACTAGGGAATTCCTAGAAACTTGGCACTCGGACAAATCAGCCATCAATAGACATACAGAGATAAACCACATTTAGACACCATTCAAAAAAGACAATTAAAAAAACCTAAGAAACAAAAGGGCCAGAACAAAACCAGCAGCCTACATTCAGATAAGCAAGGATTAACATCAAACAATCAAGTGAAAAGCAATACCTTAATCAAGGAACTTCTAAAAGAAAATCTCTCTTCCATCAACACCTCCAAAGAGCAAACTACTGTATATAAAAAGGCAGCAAACCCCATACTGACTAGCCTAGTTGGATAATTAAACATTTACAATCAAACATTCAAGTTCAGAGAGTACCAAAGATTCCATGGTTCAACCCTGAGCTACATATATTCTCTTCTATTGGAATCATATACAGTATAAGCTCTCAATCAGGCTTTATCCAGACTTGCTGTGAAATTGCTGCTGGGCAATCAATTACTTTAGAATCAGTGGATCAAAGCAAAATAACATTACTGTGCATAGAGAGTTATGAAAATGGGAGGAAGAGTAAATAATTATTTGAAGACATCAACACCTCTGGAATAAATGGATGGAAATAAATTGCTGACAATTCCATGTTTTTGTGCGTTACTTGGTTTGGCCTGCTGCTATTTTTAGCAACCTGCTCTTATTACTTCTGTGTTACAGAGCCTCCCAGGCAGAAGTTTAGCTGCTAAAATTTTACCTAGCATATCTTTTTTCTGTGTTTAGGTCTTACAACCTTGGGGTTTTCTTTTTTCAGCAAACCTTGTTACCAGTTGTTTAATGAGTAATGGGTGATAATAGCTATTCACTTATCATAGAAACAAGGAGGCATCTAGTAGTATTATCATACTTAAAATATGCCATAGCATAATATAAGGGAGTTTGGACAGCTCTGGATATCTCCCCCCCAATAGGTTTCCATCTTTCTTTTCTTTTTTTTTAATAAAAGGAACCAGGCAAGATATGCCATAAGAAATATCTTCACTTTTAAGATGTTTCAAACCACTTTATGAAGGTTCTCTTTTTCTTTTGGAATATGGTAATATACTTACCTTTTCTTCCAGAAGGAGTTGCTATGCAGATATCAGTGGTTCTGTACAATGTTCAATGCACAATTGTTCATGGCTCAGGCAAGGTAATTTTCAGAATCACTGACATCTGTTAGGTTTCAGTGGAAGGGTGGCAATGGCTATTCCTAATGCAATTTCAACCTTATGGTGTGAGGTTGGATGAACTTGTGGAGCAAGGACTGTGGAGCAAGTGGGAGTCAGGTGGTCCATTGCCTGCAAGTCCCAGCATCTATCTTCCCTGTCTTCACAATAGTTACATCACTGGTGCAACCTCTAATTCCATGAAAAACCTTATATAAAATCTAGACTAATTACCATGATCTCTTAGACTTCTACTTTCTCAATGAAAACTGGGACAAGGTCTATTTTGTGTATGGAAGGATGTTCTTTAAAATATTACAAAATGTCTGGTGTCTTCTGCAAATTTCAGCCTGTTGTGGAGTTGGAAACAGATGTCTATACTAATGGCAACACTGCTATCAGCCTACTTGCCCGCTGACTAGCAAAGAAATAAAAATTTTTGGGCCTTGAAGCCCTGCAGTCTGAAGACATTTTTGTTTAGTACATGTCAGATACAAAGGTAAGGGAAAAAGAAAGTCTTCAGACCCATGCCTATATTGTTGTTATGGCAACAGCACCAAATACAGGTAATCCTCAACTTAGAACAGTTTGTTTAGTAACATTTGAAATTATAATGGTACTGAAAAAAGTTACTTATGACCGTTTTTCATACTTATGACCATGGTCCAATCTCCATGGTCATGTGATCAAAATTCAAATGTTTGGCAATTGGCTCATGATGGTTGCTGTGTCCCAGGATATTGTGACCACCTCTTGCAAACATCTGACAAGCAAAGTCACTGGGGAAGCCGGATTGACTTCACAACTGTACTGTACTAATGTGACAATTGCTGTGATTTGCTTAACAACTGTGGCAAGAAAAGTTGTAAAATAGGGCAAAACTCACTTAACAACTGTTTCACTTAACAACATAAATTTTGGGCTGAATTGTAGGCTTAAGCAGCTTTCTTCTGGGATGTTTTTACTTTACTTTCTGGCCTACGGACCTGAGATGTCCCCATCCATGGACAAACCAAATCCAGCCCTACCTAGCTTTACAAGATCAGTTAAGGTCAACTAGAAACACCTGCCCTAATCCCCGTGGAACTTATTCGAGTCTTCTGAACAAACAGTTGAGGACCGGTCGGATTTTTAGTTCGCGGACCCAGCCAGGTAATTTTTAAAGCGAAATATTTCCTGTGCACAAGGGCGGGCTAAAAAGCGACCGGCTTCTGAAGCGCTGAGAGTTTGCCATGAATGAATCCCGCTTCCCGCCATTCCCGGGAGCGGCCTGCCGATGGCCTCAGAGAGCAAAGCGCCAATCTCAAAAGCCAGCCCTCCGCCGCTCATTGAGAAGAAAGTCCCGGAGCAGCGTTGCTTCGCTCGCCTCATTGGGCTCAGCTCTCGCTTCGCGCCGGGTCGCCCGCTCCGCTCTTTGCGGCTGAGGCGATGGAAGAAGACTCCGGCCGAGGCGCTTCCGAGGAAGTTTTGCTCTCGGGCGTTTTTCGCCTCGTCCCTTCTCTGAAGGTGAACTGTGCCTTGAGCCTCACAAGCGGCTCTGAGCTGCTGGTGCGCCGGCTGGACTCGGCCGGCCGGAGCAGCAACGCGGGCAGCGCGCTGAGCCTCTCCACTTGCGTGGGCTGCTACGCTTTCCAGAGCAGGAGCGCCTCGCAGCAGCCGGAGGCCTCCTACTTCTGCGTCGTTTGCTACCCTTTCAAGAAGGGCTGGTGGTACCGCGGGGAATCTCGGCAGAAGGTAGCGAAGACCTTTTGCGTCTCGGCGTCGCAGGACGCCGAAGAGAACCGGCACGTTGCCGAGACCTGGGTGAGGACGATCCGAGAGCTCTCGGCCCCCCATCTGGAAGGTGAGCGAATCGGGCAAGGCAGACGGGATGTTAGACGGCGGTTCTCCCAGCTCACTTTGCCTTGCGCCGGTCGACAACGCGCACCTTTATCTGAGGAGGTTGGGTTCACGTAACAGGCGAATCCCAAAGGCAGCAGCTTGCTCGTTTGTGCATCAAGGGCTGGGAGAAGTCCGGCCAGCCTGCTCTGTAAAGCAAGTTTGGTGTGTTGTGCGAAGCCAGCAAGAGGAGGTAGATAGTCATTTATGGTCGAACAAGTGTGGATTACAAGGGTTGCGAGAATACCTCCTGAATATTTTTATCCGATTTTATTCGGTTGGGTTTGTTCCCTCGAGTGCCTAAAACAGCAACCCCATCACAGGACTTGGGACAAATATCTTGGCTCACCCTGGGTAAAAGGAACAGGATCGGGCCTTAACTTTTCTCCAAATGGATAAAGCATTATCTAATATTATTTTTTTTTAAAGTATATAAAATTGCTAATAATTAGAAAAGTGTTAACTGACTTTGAAAACTATCCCACTCATGTCCAAAGGTGCTTTTCCAAAAGGCAACTGTACTTTTAAGTGGTTTTTTTTTCCTCTTGAACATGTTTTACTTCTCATCCAAGAAGCATCTTCAGTCATTTTCAGGGGGAAAAATACACAAAAAGTCCAGTTGCCTTTTGAAAAAGCACCTTTGTGACCTGGATGACTGAGAATCTCCATAGATATTTATCCAATTCATGGGGAGGGCGGAAAAGAGAAGTAGGTCCAACTCTCTGGTATTACTTTAGCCAAGTGTGTCTAAAACAAACTTCTTTTTAATTAACTTTCATAAGTAGTTTGGCACATTTTGCATATTATCAAATACTAAGGATGCTTCCAGAGAAAAGTTTGTGTGTGTACTACTTGGTATATATGGGATTTAAGTCTGGAGCAAAGATATTTTTTATATTTGCAGTTTTCCCATGTGTTCCTAACTTTTATTCATTTTTTAAAACTCCCCCCCCCACCCCAATCCTTTAAGATGTCATTAGACCCATCTGTTTAGTAGCATCTGTATTTGGAAAGAGTCTTCCAATATTCATAAAATCAATCATACAATCAATAAGCAAATTGGTGAGTGTGCCAGTGACATAATGTGCACATTTCTGTGTGTGAATGCAGGATAAATATGCATGCAGCAGCATGTAGATACACATTGTGGTCATATGTACATAGGCATCACTTAAATTGATTCAGATTTGGAAACTTAAGAAGTGATCTGTGGAGCATGGCCTTGTGTGAGTTAGAAGTAAATCCCATTGATCATGTTAACACTTGCAAACTGGTAGTAAATTTCAAATTTCAATGAAAACCCATATGAAATTAAGCAAATTTTCTAAAATATTTATGACATAAAAGTTAATACAGAATGTTAAAAAAAATCATGTGGTCAACTCCTGATGTTTGACTGTGCTATGCAGTTCAACGTGGGCTATTTTTAAGGCAACAATATCTCCCTGAATTTTTAAGAATGTTTCCAGTGAAAGCAGCACATTAGAAGCTTTGCCATTGTTGAAAGCTTTGAGAAATCTGGTGTGGGTACTGTATATCTCTCAAATTATGTCCCAATGGGTTACAGGTGTTCTGGTAGATAATGTGAATAAATAAATTTGGGATTGTTGCCCTACTCCTGAGAACATACATTTAGGAGGACTATGTTTCAGTGGAAGAAAGATCTGTTGGCTCAAGATCAGTTAGATTCACATCTAACTACACTGTATAGGATAGCATCTTAAACTTCATTTCATTAACGAATGAATGTGATGCAGGAAAACATGTTCAGGTACAGATATGTAGTTATAGGGTACAGCTGGTATTAAGCCACACATCATATTCTTGGCTGCTATACAGCTTCAGTATGGGAGCTTCCACTTGCTAGAGTGAAAATACATGAATGCAGAACTTGTCTGGGTTCCAGATGTGCTTTATTTTTCAACAGACTAGCCCATTAGTTGAAAGTTTTGAAAGGTTAATTTTCATCAATCAAAAAGGATGAACTCTAAGGAAATATCATAGAGTTAGCATCAAAAGGTGAGGGGGAAGAGCAACCCTCCCTGCATTACACTACTGGATATCTATGGCCAGTGATCTTTCCGTATCAATTATAATTTCTTACAGACTTACTTGAGATTTAACTTCATCAAAATGCATGCGATAAGCTTCAGAGAGAACATGGTTAGAATGGAACACATGCCATTATTTTTGGTCTTAGGAATTTGGGCTAGGGGACAAGAATGAACCTTTCTATTTTCAGAAAGGCCCTTTCTTTCCTCATCCCTTCCACACCATTTTGTAATCCATGCCAGCTCTGTGGAACTTGTTCAGGATTGCTGTGGAAAGAATATGACTGCAATCCTAAATGGAGAAAATTATCCTATTTGCCCTTTAAAGAACTTCAGAACTGTCATGCTGTCTCAGCCAAAGTCCATCATTCTAGCAACATGTTTCTAATACGATAGTAAGTAGATGCATTGTGAATTTTCAAATTGCCCTTGACTTTTCTTATTGCTTCCTGTTTGAGTAGCATTTGTTCCTTTCTCTTTACTGGATTTTTATAAGCTGAGTTTTTCTTCTGATGGATCCCTCTAAGCAAATAGGAAGGTAAATAATAACCAGGAGATCTTTGGCATTCTGTAGTTTATTAAAAGAGCTAGTCATGAAACAGAGAATAAAGCTTGATTAGGAGAACTGACCCCAGTCTGTTGTGTTCATCAAGGCTTTATCAGTTCAGTGTATGATTTGCCCAGCCTGGAGGAAAATGAATGAATTTGAGTATAAAGGGAGAAGGACATTTAAGTGCTTCTCCTAAATAAAGTATTTGTCCAAAAGGGGTATAGATCCTACCACGTCCAGTGTTGTTAAATTAATGCTACTGAACCCCACTCTTATGGATCTTGGATTCTGTAGTTTAGAAGCATCTAAACACCCACAGCTTCCCTGCCTTTGGAATAGCTCAAGGTGAAAAATTAAAATTCAGGGCCACACGTGAAGGCCTTATGTGGGCTATCGAGCCCCTCCAAATATTTCATCAGCTGATTTTAACTTAATGTTAACCCTATATTTTAGGAGTAAGCACCCATAACTCCAATTATTTTGATGTAATTGAAATTATTTTTAAGTAACATCAAATCACTTACCTTTAATAGAGTGCTGGGTCTGGTGTGTCAATAAAAGGTTATGTGCAAAATTTGCTTAGAAAGTTGTGCTGTAATTGTTAGGGCCGGCACGTCTGACCTGTAAAAATCTGAATTTTCACTAGATGCCAGTAGAGAGATTCAGGAACAAACTCTTTGCAGCCATCCAATGGTCACTTGGAGTTTTGCAGCTCAGATTTGGTAGTCCTAGTAATTATAGACTGGAAGAGATGTGTGGCTGAAGAAAACCTAACAATTTCTGCCTGGCTAGTAGGTTGCAGTGGCTTTCAAATGCCAACTTATCTAACAAGACAAACTTGAGAAGCTTGTGCAGTTCCAGGTGCCAGGTGCCTTTAAAAAGATTATATAGGCTTCTGTCAATAGGTATTATTCTACAGTAACTCTGTAGACCAAGCTATACCTACAGTTTCTTTTGTGGTAGTGTTGGAAGAAATATTCTTCTGGGTTCTGTTCCAAGTGGGGAAAAAGACACTAGAAACATGGTGACTGCTTGGAAAGATGGTTTAATGGTGGACAGCAGGACCACATGGTTTTGATGAATAGGATCAC